>JAUBOC010000160.1:10116970-10130515 GCA_032275365.1 Anablepsoides cearensis | reverse complement strand
TCAACCTAAATAAAAAACAAAATAAGTTATTATTCTTTCCTTTATGAACATCTATCAGATCTCTCTGCTCTGCTCTGCTCTGCTCTGGTCCGACCGCTTTAGGAAGGGGGAGGGGCACGCAGGGGGGCTCGCTGCACGCGGAAGAGAGGGGAGAAGGAGGAGGAGAAAAAGAGAAGAGTGCTTGGAAAGAGATGTCGCCAAAGCTTCTAAAAGTCTCCAAAAACACCGGGAAATTCGATAGATTTATCACTAAAGGGGTCTAAAAAGTCGCTAGCTTTAGTGACAAAGTTGCTAAGTTGGTTAGCGAGACAACAGTAGCACTCAATGAGAGATATCGTGGGAGTTTAATATTGCGAGATCTCGTACAACGAGATCATGTTACACCCCTAGTGTTGATTTCACTTAACCAAATTATGTCAACTAGTTCCAGTAAACCGAGTTGACATAACATGGTTAATTAAATCCAATCCTTCACTTTTTTGAGTGTAATTTGAGATATGACCACTTGGGTTTTATTTGCAAGGTCTGAACTGGGCCTTATGGGAGGAACAAGAACCAGAAGAGATAGATCATCAATACTCCATTCATTACATTTCCACCTAATTGTCGTCACTTTTTGTTGTGTAAATTTAACAGTGAAGAACTGTTTCTAGTTGTCACCTCCCACATTGTTAAAAGTACACAGAACTAATATTGAATGTTTGTGAGTAGGTGGAGGGAGACCAGTAGCTGCCAGAATCTTTTGTAGAACTCAAAGTGGGAGGCTGGAGCATTTAAACTTCAGAGCAAGTCTGTGCTATTTTTTTCTCTAGACTTCAGAAGTACTCCAAAAACTGATGACTCAGTAGAAAAGCATACACAATATATTGTTTTTTTTTTTCAGAAATCAACATTTTACTTTTATTTTTTGTATAAGGAAATGCATCATCCATAAATTCAGCAACACGCCAGCTGCCACGTGAGACGGAGATACAAATAAACAGCGGGAGTTATTTTTAGCTGGAATTACCACAGAGAATGAAAGATAACATCAGGATGCCTGAAATACTGGGCCAGCTCAATTTATTAAGCGCAAATAAGATATTTTATCCTCTGCTCTATACCTGACCTTATTTTCCCCCTAATGCATGCTGGCTGCGGGATCAGTAGCACTTTTCTGTCATATTGTGTGTTTTCTGGCTTTATAGTTCTAAATCATACAGCAGGGAGAAAATCTGGTGACATATATGACTGTTTCCTTTTACATTCATGTAAATAACCATCCGATTTTAGTCTTTTACACTGTGTTTTTTTTCCTCTAATGATCTAAAATTAAAAGTTTAGAGGATGTCTGAGATTGACTAAACAGAAATTATAACGTAATTTCCACATTAAACGCTGAACTCACACCTCCCACACAAGATTCATTATCACTCCCTGCCAGAGCAGTGCCTTTCATCTACTACTTTTCCTCGATGTGCTTCCACACCTTTACAGTCTCTTCATTCGTCCCCCAGTAAGGAGCAGAAGCTCCATCTACCGCTCAGCGAAGAAGAGCAGAGTGTGTGTGTTTCAGCCCTCACCAGACTCAGCCAGGATCACACACTCATCACATTTACGTAACTCTTCTTGTCTTGGATTAACCTCTTCAGCCCAGACGGGGTTTTCTTAAACTTTGTTCTCTAAATAACATGCCGAAATGTAATTAAGTTCATCTCTGCATTTACAAACTCTACTTTAATGATATTGGTATAAAAATAAAGCTAACACATGGGAGATTTAATCAGAAGTGTAAGTATTACAGCAACTGTTATTGTTTCAGAGATAGTGAGGATGGAATAAAAACAAATTGTGATTATGACATTTTTCCCCACACTGAATTTTTTTAATAGACAGTATATATAACCCTTTAGGAATACAATGAATAAGGCTAAAAGCTCTTGGAAACCATAAGCCAACATGCGGACATTACCTGTGCAAAGATTTTTGCTGCTAATATAAACTAAAGCAACGTTACA
This sequence comes from Anablepsoides cearensis, assembly GCA_032275365.1. Taxonomy (NCBI): domain Eukaryota; kingdom Metazoa; phylum Chordata; class Actinopteri; order Cyprinodontiformes; family Rivulidae; genus Anablepsoides; species Anablepsoides cearensis. The sequence goes on along the minus strand of JAUBOC010000160.1, from coordinate 10,128,518 downwards.
GAGGTTTTAGTAAAAAAAAAACTTTGTGTTTTGTCATTCTGCACAGGATGGACCATGTTATTACCATCAATAAATGTTCAGAAATGTTGGACTTTTAATTGCAAAAAATTATTATTTTTTCTTACATGTCTGAAAAGACTTGTTTTTGAATGTTAGTTGAGCAGATTTACTCAAAATCAAGAAAAAAAAACTTTCAAAAGACTTTACAACATATTTTGGTATTTACTTTGACTTGCATTTTTTTACATAAAAAAGGCTCAAAACATTTTTACTGATCTGCTCTAATTTATTTTTACAGAGTTGCATTGATGCCTTTTTGTCTAAAATGTACTTTCTGATTGAAATGTTTGTGGTTTTAACAGTTTTTGAATGAAATGTTTTTTTGAGCTTTTTTTAAATAAAAGCTGTATCTGTCTCACAGTACGTCTAACTGTTTTGATTTTTTGGTAAAGGTTGGAGTCACAGCTGATCTCAGATATTCAAACCATCTTGCAAATGCTGCAGAGACAGCCGACTCTCGGACCCCCTGCCTACAGCACTGTGACTGCCAGTCCAGACTATCAAAGACCTGCTGCGAAGGTTCAGCCAGTCGCTTTGACTGCAAGCCATCTTTTCAGCCATACCAGCACTCAAGTACGCTGTTTTTATTAGAAAACAGATGTGTTAGACAAAAAAATAAATCACATTATTTTTCTCCTATTTGCTGAATGTATACACCTACTTTCTTTATGTATCTTTGCAGGGTCCCAGCCATAAACTGGAGAGCGCCGTTCAAGAATCCAAAGACTCTGTTCACAGCTTGGCCCTTGTGAATGCGCCTGTCGAAGACAACCTTGCAGCGGCCGTTTTTAAACAGAGACATGCAGATAAGCATAAGCAGCAGCAACAGATCACAGTACACCAACAGTCAGGACTGATTCCTCCTCCAGCTGAAACCTCTTCTGCCTCCTGCTCCTCTGCGTCGCCTTCTGACCCCAGCCACAGCATCGAGCGACACCACAGACTCGTCTCAGATCCAAACTTTCCAAGGCCATAAACCTTTTCAGGAGCAGCACAGTCTAATACTGGGGTTATAATGCTGTAATTACTATGTAGCACTTTTGTTTGTTTTAATCAGCATGCTGGCACAGCCATCTGTCTTGTTAACTCACAGTGGCTATGTTATGGAAATAAGATTTTCATTTTATCGTGCATGTGGATGAAGCATAGTTTTTTTTTTGCATTTAAGATGATGGAAATAGGAAATGGTTCTCAGTGGATGTCAGTTTAAAAACTAAGCTGGAACAAATCAGTAACCATGACTCATTTTCATTTCACAATGTACAGGATGATCGGCTATTTTCCTCTGAACCTCTTCAGCCCAGTGGAACCCCTGTATGTGGACAGCACTTGTTCCACTACTTAAATTCAGGGATGCTTTTGATAATACTGAGTCGTTTTAGAAACCTAACCAACTTTCTGTTTCAGCAAAGCTCTGCACTCTTATGAGCTTCTTTCTGTGACTGTTCTATAGCTTTTATTGTCCTCACTCCTCACACATACTGTTGGTCACAAAGTCTGAACACCACATCACCTCCTGCATTGAAATCTGTTATCCTCATCCAATAGGTCTCCAATAACATCTTTACTCACCAGACCAGAACAAGAAGGTTACGTTGACAGTGGTATAGATTTGTCTCATCCTAACATCTCTGAACAAGAACAGACTGATCTACCTCACATAAGACAAGTCCAGACCAGCACCTGGGACATCTGTGCATCACATCAGTTATTTGCTTCTTGTATTAGTTACCCACTAACACACATGGATTACCAGAAGTCGCAAGTGACTCTAGCCAGCTGATCCTCAATAGTCCAATTAAAAAAACGTGGAAAAGATGAGCATGCTTGGTGAGTGTCCACATTTACGCCAAAAATACAGTCTTACTGCCAGAACTGACTTTTTTTTTTAAATCCCTTTTTGATCTGACAAATGGAGACAATAAGGGTAGAGCCAGCAGCTCACAGACAGTCACACAGTCTTCAGTAAAAGGATAATTCAAATAGTTTGAAGTAATGCTCTATGGAATTATTGATGGTCAGTGTCTTACCTGCAGCAGAAGGCACTTGGTGTAAATCAGTTTGGAATATCAAAGAGATTTTCTCAAGGGAGACAAGTTATTAGCTAGTTTAAGTGTGATAAGCTCCAAACTGGATTGCAGCCTCCAATTTCTGAATGGTTTATGAGAACTCTATTTTCTATGATAACCTTTACTTTTTAGTCACATTTGCGTTCGGCAATTATTTACATTGACATATATGAGTGCATTGCTAAGTTACCACTAATGTGAGGCTTATGTTGCAAACACATTTAGCATAAATTCAAGGGTAATACGGTGTAAAACCTTAAACCTTTCCTGGTACTCTGCAAACATTGTCCATCTAACCAAGTCTTACAATGGGATATCCAGCCAAAAAGCATTCTGATCTTAGTTTGAGACTGATATACTAAGCAAGAGCAGAATGTGTTACATTATTAATCTTAGCCTGGAAATGTTCCCTACTTCAAGAAGTCTTACTAAGTGTAATTGTTTAATTCCATTGGGGGAATATTTGCATGAATAATACTTTATTGATCCCATGAAGCGAAACAAGTGTCCTGGGTCCAGCAGCCAGAAGAGGTGCTACCCATTTCAATTTGAGTCAGGGTTTTCTCAAATTTCTCAAAGTAAGTGAAGTAACCTGTCAGTGGAAAAAGACAATTGGTAAGACTTTTTGAAATAAAGAAAATGTCCAGGCTAACAAGATTAATATTCTAACACATTCTGCTTCTTGCTTAATTTATCAGTCACAACAAGATCCAAACATGCTTTAATACTGTTATTGAGCAAATTGAAAGATTTGGTTTGACAATTTTTGCAGTGCAGCAAATTGCAGATGGACTCAGTCTTCAGCATAACTATTCATGTAGCTAAAGATTAGCTTATCTTTCTTGAGAACATTTCTGCCTGTAATCTCTAACTAATAATGTTATGTTTGATTTTACTGCATGTAAGATATTAATTTCTTATGACGACTTAACAGGACTTTACTTTAAATGAACCAGTAGTTTTTGAAGGAATGCCTATTGCCTGCAAGCCAAAGTTTTAAACCTTGATCTTTGGTGATCAGAATATGTGTTGCAGGTGACTCAGCTACCACCACACCAAATTTTAGGTCAATATAAAAGAGTTATAGCTAAGTCTGTGTTTGGGCCAGAAGAAAAGCACAAATATCAGCTGCTGGACATGTTAGCCACCGAACTGCTACTTATAGTTGCTTCTTTTAGAGGAGTGGTCCCAGAAGGCCACAGACTCGGTCATCCTTAAATGTTAAAGATTTTTGACTTGTTTCCAACATTTTCAAGCCTGTATGAGAAAAGAAAATGTCAAAACGTAGAATGTAATTCATGTGTTCTGCAGCTACTGCAGAACTCACTGCTAATGTGCATCTCTTGTTTGGAAACACACAGGCAAGAGTAAGCTTCCACTAAAGATTATAGGTTCTGAATGGTGACAGCCCATTAATCTTTTCAAGTCAGGCTGGCAGCTAGCGAGCGCAGATGTTTGTTCAGACAGTTGACCCTATGCAGCCGGAGACTTTGAAACAAGGGTGTGAGCCAAGGCAAAGCCTGGCACTGCTTTGTGTACCTGAAAGTAGAAGGTGGTGACTTTGTTGCAGCAGGAAAAAAAAAAAAAAACGATGATGCAGCTATTCTTTTTCCCCAGTTTCTAAAATTGTTGCATAGCACCTGACACCGAGGCTGTGACAAGGCTGTGGAAATGCATACTGTGAATTTCCTCTCCTGGGACGGAGGGTACTGCATGATCCTGTCCACACACACACACACACACACTCAGCCGTCACTGCTGAACCAGGTCATTAAAGTTATCGCCTGTTTCGAGCCTAAAGCTTGTGTGGGTTACATTTTTAAAAAGACTATTTTCAGCAACTATTAGTACAGTACATTGTTTCCAGTGTTTGGAAATTGTTTTCTTATCCGTAGCTGTATGCCTGTCTTCTCTGAAGTGTGACTCAGGGGTTTTGGAGAATTGCGCTGTAATATAATTACAGCACCAAACATACTACAGATTTAATTAAATAACGTGCATTAATATTATTCTTGCAGTCACTGATGTGCACCTACTGTAAAATGTTAAGCTAACAGAATGCATCACACATGCTTGTTTGGGCAAAATATCATTACACGCAGATTTGAGGATTATCTGCTGTTATCCCGGCCTTGGACATGCAAGTATGATGCAGGCATTTCTACAAAGCAGTGCATGCGTTCTAATATCTATTTATAAACTGTTTTGCACTGTTTCATAGCCCAAAGTAGCACATTATTAAATGATGTCAATATATGTGTCTTTTTCTAATGTATATTAAGCCTGCATTGGAGGGGGAACTGGGCAATTCACTCAAATTTACAATACATGTGCAAAAGCAAGCCCCACTAAAATGTTTTTTGTGCCTATACAACAGATCCAAAAAACAAACTTCTGTATATTTCACTAAATATAGATCAGTGAATCCTACTGTTTTCCTTTTTGACTATGGTCAGTGTACATTTAAGCAAGATGTTATTAGACATTTGTAGAAAAGGAATACATCTCGTTGTAAGATATTAATATGATTCTGATTTATTTTTTACTGAATGAATTATTTAAGAGAATCTATAGTAAAAGACAGTAGTGATTATGCTTGTTTTGAAGCTGTGAAAGCAATAAATGAAAACACAAAGTTGCAGTTGTGTCACTCCCTTTTTCTTCGTGTAGATTTGTTTGTGGTGAAGAGCAGAACCTATGACTTACCCAAGATTTTTTTGCTATTCTTAAAATTATTATTAGTTGCAAGTGCTCAGATAATAATCACACTTCTCATTCCCTGAACTTAAAATTAATTGATTATCTGAACTGAGACATTTTGGTGGAGAGACCTTATGTGGAATTAAAAGATATGAATTAAAACTTTGATTAGATTAACTAACTTAGGGTGTCTCAATAAGAAAGCAACATGTTGTTACTGAGGGCAAAAGCAAACTCAGAGATTCAGATTTAGACTTGAACATTTAATTGCAAAAGAATAAAACCACACCTCAGCTAGACCAAAGACCTTTATTCAGTCTCTTTTGACAATCCTCACAATTTTATCCATCAACTTCCAGGTCTGGCTGCTCCTCAGGGGCAAGACTTCACATTGATTGGGAGGATCCTCTCTACCAACTGTCTATCATAATGTGAAAAGAACCATATGTCTGATGTCTGGTGATAAGTGTGTGTTAACTAATCTGCCTCTTTTTATACACTCTGTTCAAGAGATGACCCATGACAGGATAACTCTCGACATAGTGCACATCAGTTAATCACTGTTTACTCATGGCACATAAAAATATGGAATTACACATTTAGATTATTAAAAATTGGCTAGATCTCACAGTAAAAACAAGAATGTGTAGTGCATTTAGAAATCAGTGTTAAACAGAATTAATTTTCCTTCAAATAGATAAAACTAAAAAACTAATCAAATGATTTGCACAGTAACTTAACATTATGTTTGATTATAAAGATTTCAATAACTCAGATATTGAAACTTTTTTAAAATTGGGCTAAGTCAGCTAATTGTTATGGATAAAACTCACATATGTACAGTTTCGAAGGCAAAATGTTTCTTTCATTGCCTATTATAGAATTTTATAATTTTGACTGTTTAAAACCTCATTTGTTTTCTTTTTTTTTTTTACATATTTTTTCAAAGGACAGAACTTGTATTGAAGGCAATATAGCATAATAATAATAATAATAATAATAATAATAATAATAATAATAATAATAATTTTATTTTAAATGGCGCCTTTCACAAACATACTCTTATTTGTGTGTGGTTGTATAGTTTATACAGATCAGTGTGTGTATAGTTGGGAAAAGAATACCTAAATGTAAATGTCATTGCTTGAAAAGCATTAAATGTTGCTTTATAAAATTTAAAACCACCAAAGATTACCTTAATGTGGTACAATTTATCAGTCTGCTCCCATGATCCTAATACAATCACCCAAGCCTGCTTTAAAGTTGCACAATTAGAAACAATTGTAGTGAAATGTGTGTATGACTTCCAATTCTAAAGAGATTAGTCACTAGACACTGAATGAGTTTGGAAATACATAGTATATAACAATAAGTACTGTCTCCTGTTATAAGTTAAGGCAAGTTAATGCACTTATTTTGTTCCTGTACTATTTCAATCTTGACTAAAGTCACCCCAACAATAGTTACAAATAGAAAAATAACAAATATTTTGCTGATACAAATATAAAGTACAGTATGTGCATGAATGAAAGCCTTCAAACAGTACAGAAGCCCAATTGAAGATTTTGTGGGTTAGTCCAACCACAGCTGACTTTGTGATGGTGATGCTGACTCTGTGCTGTGTGCAGGAGAGTACAGAGACATTTGTACTTTCTGTGAAAACTGGGTTCCCTCAGCAGCTGCAGGAAACAGCTGCTGATGTTTTATCAGTTGATGGTGGCCAGTGTCTTTTTTTTTTTTTTTTTTCTGGTGTGCTTTGGAGGAAACTGCAAGAAATGGGGCAGAGCAAAACTGCACAGACTGCAGGACTTGTTTGGTGGATGGCATGGAACTGGACTCGTTAGGAACCGTAGCGGAGAAGAGAGCAACACTTGGTATCTCTGGCACATCAGAAAAATAACTGTCATTCACAGACTTCTGTCACAACAATGCTTGACAGACTCATTCATCCTCTTGTCTGTAGAGCTGTTATAACTCATCCCAGCTGTGACAGAGAGTATAAGGAAATGAGTGATCAATCAAGGCATGGCTTTAGGTGCAGCAGACTCACTTTGTCCTTTGAGGGGATTCAAGTGGTGTCAATAAAGATAATGCCTGCTACTCTATCTATCCATCTGGGTTTAAAACCAACTAGTGAGTCAACAGTGCCATCTAAAGGCCAAGTTAAGTTTCTCTTTCTGATGAAACGAAAGCAAAACCAGAACCCAGTTGCGTTTTCCTTCTCTTTCCGAATCCAGTCAGTGACTAAGCAGTATATAAGGGGTGTACCGTGCCTTTTAACTCCAGCTGCACTTCACTTTCTTTTTATTGGACAGGTGAGGGACCATGGCGTCTGTGAGCGACGAAATCCAAGAGCGTCTCATTGAAGGCTTTAGATTGAGTCTGGAAAGAAACATATCAGTTGAGCCGGCGCTGAACCATTTAGAGTTCATTCAGCCCGAAGAAAAAGAGCAGATTATACAAAAATTGAAGTCGGATGGCGAGATATCTGCTGCCAGTCTGCTGATCACCGTGGTTCTTAAAAGGCCCCACACTGAGGGCTGGTTCAGAGCCTTCGTGGACAGTTTAATACATGGGAAGTCGGAACTTGCTGCGAAGTATTTAGAATTAAACCCCCCGAGCCCTGACGTGGAGGAAGAGAATGATTACTGCGTAAAGCTTATCCAGATACTGGCTCCCAGTCTTGTGACCATGAAGACAGAACAAGTGTGTACAGAATGTTTCGCTAGCGAGATTATCACCGAGGATGACAAGGAGAAAGTGAGTATAATCTGCAGTGTTGTGTTTGAGGGGCTGACATAAACTGCTGAGTCATTCAGGAGCAGGGGCGCAGCCAAGGGGGGCGCAGGGGAAGCAGTGACCCTTATGGTCTTCTATGAGTAATTGGGCTTTTAGCAAAATATTTCATGAGCCACTGGATAGATTTATATGATTAAACTATCAGAAAGTAGCTTTACTTTTAGATGTATGGGCACCTGAATGTATGGGGAAAAATAGTGGGAGCAAAATCTGTCATGTTATTGTTTGTTGTTATGTCAATATGCTGTCATGCATAATTTACTCAAAAATTCTATAAGATTTTCTGTGTTTTTACAGTAGGCCACATTTAACTCAACCCAAAAAACAATAATCTATGAACTTGTAAGAAAACATGCCGATACTTCGCAGCTAAAGTATGCACAGGAGACAAATTCAGATTTTAGACTTGAACATTTATTTGCAGAATGTAAAGTCATACGTAACTTTCAGCTGGACCAAATACAGAACATATGTGTTTGTTGTTTATTGTGAGGCTTATTTTAACTAATTTTCCCTTTTAAAATTACAGTCCATTCTGAGATGACCCAGTATAAAAATAAATTGATTGTGCAATGATTTTAAAATATTCTAAACATCTTAGGCAAAAATGTGTATATTTAAAATTAATTTAAGATTCAATCTATATGTTACAAATTGATTTACAAATTTTTCTGGTTTACCAAGTGGACCACCCCTTTGAAAACTTTCTGGAGGCACCCCTGTTTAGAAAAGATGGATAACATAGGCTTATCATGGTCACAATATATGTGTTAACATAATATAAAAGTGTATTTTTTTATGTCAACATGTGCTATCTTTAAGTACCACTAGATGGCAGCAAGACACACTCCACTGTCAGGAAGCTGTTGAGACAACACTTCCCTCTCATTGCATGACAAATCATCTCCAATTATTGTCTCCCGAAACCTAGATTTTAGCTGAAACAAGAAACAAAGGATCGCAGAGTGGAGCCTCAGAACTTCTGAGGAGAATTGTGAAACGCCCCCCTGGATGGTTCTCGACTTTTCTAGATGTTCTGCGTAAAACTGAGCACAAGCACCTGTATGAGCTGACCGGAGGATCACCTGAGTGTACGAAGGGTGAGTGTCAGACTGCTCGAGCACACAGAAGGTTAATTAATATAATTATAACAATATATAATTTAGCTGATACAAGTTATATAATAATAAACATAACATTTTAATGCAGTCAGAATTAATGTCGTAATTTATGGTGGCTCAGACACTGTCTCATCCACAGTTTTGTTCTTATTTGCCAGGATCATGTGAGAAATTGCTGAATGGTGAACCTGCAGCTGAGTCCATGAAAACCTGTTTAACCGAGGAGCCTCAGGATGATAAAACAGGTCTGACTTAGGTTCTTTCAGTATACTGGTTATTTGGTAGGAAACCTTGATTTAATATGAATCTATTACATTTAACAAACTTAAGTCAAGACTACGGGCATTTGCATCATGTCCAAGTTATTGTACTCTGTAGAAACTGAGTTTAATTCTCACCATCTTGACGAGCTTATGGCTAATCCGAGCAGAGCTATGACGGAAGTGGATTGCTGCCATCTTAAAATAAATCTTAGCATTTCAGAGTGGTTTTCACAAACGTCCACTTCAAAGTATATGACCTAACCCTTTATAATTTCAAAATACATTTTGAAACTCAGCAAAAACTTATTAAAACATTAAACAAATGTAAAATTTCCCAAAAGCATAAAAAAATGAATTCTAAGAAATACATTTTTTCATATGTGTGAGTGTGTGTATTTATGTGTGTGCATAGCTTATAACTTGTAACAGTTGTCTTTTCTCAAATGCAGTACAAACTTTATAAACCTTTGCTTTTTAGAATTTATCTAATCTGACACTGTATATGCTTTGGTGCAGAATAACATTATATCATTTGTCTTTGATGAATGCATTTCAATTCAAACCTTTATTGTTATTTTTGTTTTTCAGATCTGTATGCCAGTGCTGACATGCCAGAAAGCGTGGATACCTCAAATCCAGGTGGGAATTTATTACTAATCCAAGGAGTATGATTTCATTCAGCCATGGTAGATTATTTGAAAATTCACAGCTCAAAATGTACTGTATATTGAATCTCTAGTAATTTTCCAAAGGCTGAATGAAACTAGTTGGAGCATTAGTATGGAATATTTCTATAACGACAATAAATAAGTTCCATGTGTGAACTGTGAAAAACCAAGGGGAGGTCGAAGAGGACAGAACATGGTGGGGCTTCAAATGAAAACCACATGCTGACTCTGTATTAGCAGATTGTAAAGGAATCTGTGAAGAGCAGCCCTCCTCCACACCTCAGGGCTTATATAGCCCCTTTGGGAGCTTTGGAAGGGGAGGTTTGGGGAACTGATCAGCAGTCCATCATTCATGTGCTCGCATTCAGTCCGAAGGTCCATTTAGAGTAACTTTCTTTTTTTTTTTTTTTTTTACTCTGATCTGAATGGTTTTGAACTGTGAGATGAAACTCCCACAGGCACAGGTACATTAAGCCCCAGGAAAGTTTTGAGATTTGTTACACAGAAAAGTCAAAAGGAGATTTGTGAGGACTAACAGAACACGTGTGTAATATCAACATGGGAGGTGAAGCTTGTGCAGAATGATCAGTATGTTCTCTGAACTGAACTGATCTAAGCTCGTAAATTAGAGTGAGCGGATTGTTTACCGAGCTAATAATTAATACGTGTGGGAACTGCACGTTAAAGATTGTAGACCTCCCCCAGAACAAATTTCTTCTTCTTGTTAAAGCTCTATCTCCCATCAGCACATACTGGTCTTAGCCTAGTTTCTCCTCTGGCATGCTGGGTCTGAAAAGAAAATTAAAAGCTGTCCGCACACAGGAAGAAGAAGAAAAATCTGTGGTTTTGAGCTCATAACTGAAGGGGAAACATGGAACTTGTATGGGTAGCTGGAAAAAGGGGGAACATTATGCATTAGTCATCTATTATCCTGACTCTAAACAGATCAAATGCATCACCGTCTGCCAGCAGCTTTATATCTGACTTATGTGGGATTATAAGGCGTCTTGTGTGCTCACAGAATAAGGCATAAATGTGTCAGAAATCAAGGAAAACTGAATCACATTTCAATGCTTGCTTAAACTCGTTTTGCAAAACCCAGTTCTTGTTTCTTTTTCGCATTTTGAAATGTAATTTTAGAGTTTTGAGGATTTTGCAAAAAGTGCGTACTGAAGATTTCAGACTTTTTATTTGTACTTAAACAATATTATGTTGTTCTCGGACTTGATTTCTCACTGTCTATAGCAGGGATGGGCAACTTAACTAATTGATGGGGCCACCATATTTTTGTTGACAGAGGGTACACTTACCCAAATGTAAACAAACTGCCATTCTAAAAAAAATGTTTGTATACTATATATGTTAATTAAACTAACATACAGTGCAGTAACTTCACGTATGTCATGTTCAAATGAATGCATAACCATTTTACTCTTGTTTAATAGATATAAAAAAAAAAATCAAAACTTACTCACAGCATAAGACACCTTGAGTGCAGACTCCTGCATGGTGATGTTTCTGGTAAAAAGTCTCTGTTGCAATTTCAGTAAAATTCTCATATTTAGCTTTGTTTAACATGTTGTGGTGGCAACTTATATTAAAATCCATTATGGCAGATGTCTCTATCCAAACTAAACACAGGTTTGCCTTGAAATTCTGTATTACTCACTAATATTGCATATAGGACTTAAAAAAGAAAAAAAAATACAGTGGGGAGAACAGGTATTTGATACATTGTTGATTTTTCAGGTTTTCCCACTTGCAAAGCATGTAGAAGACTGTAATTTTTTTATAGGTACTCTTCAATTGTGAGTGATGGAATCTAAAACAAAAATCCAGAAAAATACAATGTATGATTTTTAAATAAT
>JAUBOC010000160.1:10096696-10107205 GCA_032275365.1 Anablepsoides cearensis | reverse complement strand
CGCCAAAGAACTTTCTCATATCAATAAAACTGTTTAACTGCTATATTTCTGTGTGTGAGTCTTTCCAGATTGAATTAATAAAATGTGGATCGGGTGAGCAAGTTTGTGTAAAGATTATTAATATGAAATATAGATCTTTAACTTCTGCCATTAATATGGTGAATAAGTTGTTCTGTAGGGTTCATATAATTGTAAATCTGATTCTGATGAACTGAGTGCCCCACCATCCATGAACCGCACTGCACGTCACTGATCAAATCCTGCCTTTTAGTAGACGCTGTGCTGTTTTGACTTTATGCTTTTATTTATTGACATAGTCTGCACTGAACTAAATGTTTTAATAATTGTGCTGCAGGTAAGATATTAATTACTGGTAACAGCTCCACAGAGTGTCACCTCAGGAAAATCTGAAGAATTGAGGCCAGTGTCACTTTCATATCTTCAACAACAGGTTTAAACTGGCTTTTCCTGTTGTATGAGCTCAGCAGCCGGACTGAGTTGCGCCCTCTGTGTAAAAAAAAAAAAAAGGAGAAGAAGAAGAAGAAGAAGAAGCCACTTCCTAATTCCAGCAGTAATAAGTTGCGCTCCTGGAAACTTGTGCTGCGGACTTTGAGGAGGTAACTGCGTGAGGATGTGTGTGTGTGTTGCAGCTGCAACTGGTCTCAGTAGGAAGCCCTGACTAAGCAGGACGTAGCTCAGCTTTATGTTGTTTAAAGCCACTGAGAACATGTTCACCAGGCAGCGTTTCCAGCGCACAGACTCCTGAGGATCATTTTACACTGAGAGCAAAACGGCGACATCATCATCCTCACCATGGTTAGTAATCAGTTTGTTATCAGCTTGTCAACTTTGGAAACATTTGTATAGAAGTAAAGGAGTCTCCTACAAAAAGTCAGTTTGAAGGAGAGGCTATAAAAGCAAAAAAAAAAAAAAAAAAATTACAGCGTCAGAATGTACAAGATGTACAAGTTGTGCAAACCTCAGAAAGTGTCTGCACCTTTTTTTTTTCTTTTTTTTTTCTTTCTGTCTGTCACCTTCCCAGGGTCACAACAAGCTGATATGTGGATTGGTAGGAGCAGTTGTCGTCATCACCCTAATAACCATCCCAGCTGTTTATTACAGCAGTAAGTCATGATTTTTTTTTAAATCTCTTTGCCTTTGTCTCACTGACAAGCCTTTATGAGAAGCTCTGATGTTGGTTATTATTTTATTTTGTTATTTGTCTAATTTAAACATCAAACTTGTAAGGGAAAAAAATAGGAATAAGACTTGTAAATTTTATCTAAAGCAATGTTGTCACATGTAGATTAATTTCAGAAAAATATTTAAAAAAATTAACTTTGTGCATCTGTTTAGAATCCGGAGCTGCCAAAAGGCCTTACACCCTTCAGGATTACTTCAACAACACCATCAGGACAAGATCCTACAATTTGTACTGGATATCAGGTTTCTCTGCCCTGCTGTAATGGTTGTCCTTCTGAGCGACACGTCGATGTGCAAAATTCCTTGCAGCCTAAATTTTCCACCTCCTGCGTGTGTGTGTGTCTGCAGATGAGGAGTATTTGCACAAAACCAGAGATGGGAACGTTTTTCTCCACAATGCTGTGTCTAATAAGATGTCGCTGTATTTGAACAGCTCAGCTTTTGTAATTTTTTTTAAATTCTTTTTTAGATTTTTACATGAACGGTGCTGTTTGTTCAACTAAACAGAAATCTTAAACTATCATTTTTCAGGAAAAAGTAGGAGCCATTGGTTACTGGTTGTCAGGAGATCATAAATATGTTGCTTTTGAAAGCAACTACACAAAGGTGAGATGCAGTGAATGCTTTATTTGTGCAAATACTCATATATAGGTGAAATTATATTAAAATCTATTATTATAACGTGAAAAAACAAGTTTTATGTTTGAAATCCCACAGAAATGGAGACATTCATACACTGCCTCATATTCCATCTATGATGTGAAAAATTCGTAAGTAATGTGTTTGTTGTTGTGGGTTTGTTGGTGTGGGATCTTTGTTGTTGAGTTGGTTTTGTCCCTGGACAATAAGTTCTGCAAGACAGGAAGTGAGCTCCAAATAGTGTCTTTGGAAGTCTTCTACAATCATGACTCTAAAAGCAGTGGTGTCTATCTATCCTGCATGTTTATTTCTTGTTTTTCTGCTCCAATACATCTGATTCAATAATAATAAACTCTTCAAATTATGCAGAAGCCTGTTTATCACCCATTCATGCAAATCCTATGTGTTGGAGCTGAAAAACCTCTAAAACATGCAGGGCTGTGGTCCTCGAGGTCCAGTGTTTTACACCTGTGCTGTTTGGCCTTCAGTCTCACCAGGTACTTATCTGTTAAAATTTAACAGCATTTGTAAAAAACAAAAACAAAAAAAAAAACAATTATAATAATAAACCCAATCCACAATTCAAAGGAGCCAAAGGGTTCAATGCTAATGGACCAGACACCCTGGGTATGATTTTTTTTATTTTTATTTTCTTGCAACCCAGTCTGGCATAAAAGTTACAGTGGATTTAACAAGCCCAGTATTTTACGTGTAAACATGTTTGTTATGTTGAACTGTTCAAATCAACATTGGAACAAAAGGCTAAAGCTTTACAGAGATTGTTCATGTGTAAACATTGCCTCAAAGTTAAAGATACATGTGGTTTGATGGTTTAGAGAGGGTTAATGACAGTAGTGCCTTAGCCAATCAGGGAGCTCGCTCACAGTACAGGTTTGTAAACAGATTGGTTTTGTTTATTTTCAGTGCCATACTTTGAGAAATGCTCTAAAGTTGAAAACTCTAAGTTTGAGTCTTAAAATAGCCTCTGATTTGTGTTGATTTAAAATAAATATGTTAATTTACAATTCTGCACTACTAATTTTCAAAATCATTCTTGTGGTTTGTTAAGTACAGCTTTCTCCTTATTTAGTTTTTATTTTTTTTTTTTTGTATTTTCAGCAGCTCTGTGTGCTTTGTGTTAAATTCTGCTTTATTTTACAAAATGTCTTTCAAAACCTGAAGAAAGAAAAAGCTGAAATTAGCAAAGAAAGCTGATTTTTAATTTATACTTTTATTATATTTTCTACATTGTCATTTTATCCTTCAACTTAGATCATTACCAGACTTAAAAATAAATAAATACCACCCTTAATATTGTTGTCATTTATGCGCAGAACATTTATTACATCAGTGAGTCTTCCACCTGTTGTGCAGTATTTTACTTTTGGACCAACAGGAAACCAATTTGTGAGTCTATATGTTTTATTTTTTATTTATTTTATTTCTCATCAGTCTTTATCCTTAAACTCAAAAGAAAAAAAAATCCACGATGGTTTGCCTAAATTTCTTATAGTGCTAAATTTATGAAAATACTTATATAAACACAAACTATTTCTGTTTAACAAATAATCAATAATGTACTCTTTATTTTACAGGCCTATGTTTCAGACTTCAACATTTTTTATCACTCCAACATCACTGCTGAAGCTGTGCAGTTGACACACAACGGGAAGAAGAATGAGATTCTTAATGGTATCCCTGACTGGATGTATGAGGGTGAGGAACGTTCACTGTGCACGCTGTGCTCAAAGACAAAATGTTGTTACTAAGTCTTTTTCCCCAACTTTTAGAGGAAGTGTTTGTATCGAATGAAGCGATATGGTGGTCCACAACAGGAAAACACTTGGCCTATGCAGAATTTAATGACACAGAAGTTCATAAAGTGGAGTTCTCTTGGTATGGATCTGAGCAATATCCTGAAACAGTGGCTATCCCATACGCAAAGGTTGGGTCATAATATGTTAAGCAATATGTTAATCAAGATTAACATTAAATAAAGTTAATATACAGTAAACAGTAAATATATTTTAAAATGCAGTTGTGTAGAAAGGTTATAAACAATAAATATCTTCCCTGTTGTAGATAGCTCATTGAACAGCCAGCCTGAGCAGATTAAAGCTAAGTGTTGCCATTTCAACACAAATACAGTAAAAAAGTTTTGGAGCTGTTCATTCAAGTTCCATTGTTTTCATTTTTCCATTATATATTTAGGCAGAAACATTATAATACCCCTATTAAAAATGGCACCAGAAGTGCTTCAGCAAATAACCAAAGAATTATATGTAAAAAAAAAAAAACATCTACTGCTAAACTTAAAAATTATTTACTTTGGTTTTGGCCCACTTGAACTAACCATTAGCTCATCGGAATTCAACTTTATTTCTTCAAACTAACATGTTCAAAGACCAATCTACAACGGTTCAGATAGATTTGTTCATAATGTTTCTACAAAACTCTACTTTAAACTCCCAAAGTTGTTTTGTCTTGTTAGTATTTTAAATGTACAAATCATTTATAACTTTTTTCTTTAAAGTGATCAATGATAACTTGTAACATTTGACATTATTTGCTAAAAAAAATACTTTAAATGTAGAACAAAGTCTGTAAAAAGACTGTAGGCTGTTTAGATTTTATAAATGTAAACAACATACATTTATAAAAACTTGTGTCATGTTATTTACTCCGCAAAAGAAAACTGGGTAAATAGTGATGATGTTCCACAGCCTCGCACCAGTGAATGCCATCTTTTACCCAATATTTTTTGTGGTACTAATAAAATGGCACAGTCGGTGTGACAATATCTTAGGGGTGCAACAATACATGTACCCCTATCGAACTGTACCGAACCGTATCGAAGACACTTGTATTGAACAATACAGATTTTTTTTTTTTTTATTTTATCACCTTGTTTTCTTAAGACGCTCTGTGTTGAAGGATCAGTGGATCTTTGTTCAACTACTCCACCTAGGCTGCATTTTTGAGAGCAGATCCATTGAGAAACTTGCTGTTTCAGCAACATTTAATTTAAAAACTGGACTTTTGAGGTTAAACAAATGTTTATTATTAATTTCAATAAATTGCAAGTTAAAAAGGGCATGGAAATTTCTCTTATTTTTTATATTGAAAAAATATCGAACCGTGAGACTAAAGTATTGAACCGAACCGTGAATTTTCTGTATCGTTGCACCCCTAATATATATATAAGCCTACAGTAATTGTACAGTGGTTGTTTTACAGTTGAAGTAGTTTTTTAATCAAATAATGCCTAATGTTATAAGTAAATGTGGATCCCTTTATTATTTTATGTCTTTACTCTATAATCATGTGTTCAGACTGCTACACTTCTTTCTAATATAGGCTGGATCAAATCTTACCAGAGTGAAGTTGATTGTGGTTGATACCATAAATCCATCTCTCCGCGCTCAGGTTTTTCCTCCTGCAGCCGTCACTTTAGGGTCTGTTTATTAGCTTCCATCATTATTTAATCACAGATTTAAAAGCAGAAATTGAAGCCCTGTCTTCCTGATCTGACCCAACTGAGGACCTTGTCACTTTCTGTTGTCTCTCCTCAGCGATCACATTTTGTGCTCAGTGACCTGGGTAACAGATGAGCGCCTTGCGGTGCAGTGGCTCACAAGGAAACAGAATCACGCCGTCGTGCAGATCTATGACTTTGATGGAAGCAACTGGAAAGAAGGACAGGTAGATGTTCCTTCTTTGGTTTCTCGCTTTGTTTTGAGAAATCATCTCTAGTTGTTTCCAAATTAAAACTTTGACAATATAAATTGGCTATTTGATGCTAAATAAATTCATTTGTGTTTCACAGAAATTTGAGCAAACAAGCAAGACAGGCTGGATTGGTCATGTAAGTTTCCAAAAATCTTATAATTTATTACCCTTTTTTTTAATGATTCTAACATATTACTTATGTTTGCAGTATGTGCCCATGCCTCTTTTCTTTGCTGAAGATAAGCTCAGTTTCTACAAAATCATGAGTGACTCCCATGGCTACAAACATATACATCATGTTAAAAATGTGAGTGTATTTATTAAACATATTCATTTTTAAAAGAATACATTAAAATTTCCTCGCTTGTCGTTTTTTTGATGATTTAAGTGAGGCTTTTTCTTCAGGGCAGTGCAACACCTATAACCTCTGGGAAGTGGGAAGTTATTTACATCTCAAAGTTAACAAAGGATGCCATGTAAGGGTTAAACGAAACATTTGTGGAAAACAACGGAAAATGTAAAAACATATAAAACACCTAAACATGAACCTTTTTTACAGATACTTTGTAAGCAATCAGCACCAAGGAGTACCTGTAAAAAGAAATCTTTACAAGTGAGTATTTGTTTTGTTTATGTAATAACTCACGACATTTATTGTCCTTTTTTGTTTCTTCTTGACATTTCTGTGTTTATATATCTCAGAAGTTGAAGTCAGAGGTTTGCATACGCTCAGCACAAGCATGTGTGTCACTTTGTTTTTTTTTTTATTATTATTTATTTAAATATTTTTTGTTTTCCATGTTTAAATGATTTTACAACATACAACTTCAATATTTTTGAAACAAGAATTGGGTGCATAAAATTGGCTTTATTGTGATTTTTTTCCTTATTGACACAGGGTTAAAATGACACATACACTCTCAAATATACAGTATAATGTACATACAGCTCAGTAATATTGTCCCTTAGTGAGTTTTAAACTCAACCGCATGTTTTTTTCCCTCAGTAATCAATACATTTCTTGCATAGTTAGCATAGGTATTTGACCACTTCTCTTGGCAGAGAGCATTTAGATTGGTTGGTTTCCTGGCAAAGATCCCATTTGAACAAAGTGCACAAGTTTTCACCACGTTTGAGGTCAGAACTTTAAGAAGGCCTTTCCAGAAGCTCAGTGTTAGACAGCTTTTTCCAATCAGAAACTGGTTTCGATGTGTGTTTGAAATGTTGGTATGCATTGTGTCCAAGTTGAAGAATTTGGACTTCTTTTTTTATTGTTCCATCCATCTTGTGCAGTGCCCAAGTACCACCACCCGCTTTGGATGTTATCCATTAAATGGACGTTATTAGCCGTTATCAGTCCCATAGAATGGCTTCAGACTGACTTCAGACTGTCCCGACTGTGCTGCCTAGTGGGTTCTCCGTCCCATACAATGGCTTCAGAATGTTAGCTGGTTAGTATGAGGCATAAAGTCACTAATCTGGTTAATATGAGGCATAAAGTCACTAAGATTTTTATGCAATCTGGTTAATATTAGGCATAAAGTCACTAAGGTTAAAAAAAAAGAGAAAATGACATGGGCTACGATAAAATAGACCGGAAGTAGACCAGATGTATATGGCACTGGTAACCCACTAGGGGGCACTGTTGGAACAGTCTGAAGCCATTCTATGGGACTGATAACCGCTAATAATGTCCATTTAATGGACTGATAACATCTGAACCAGCTGGTACCACAGCATGGGTTTACCTTGCTTTACAGTGTTATTTAGTTTAAAAGCCTCATCTTGACTCCCTCAAACATACTTCGTGTCATTGCTGCCAAATAACTCCATGTTTGTCTTGTTTGACCACAAAACTTTTTTTCCAGAAACAATAAGGCATTTAAACTTGTGCCCCAAATTCTTGTTTTTAAAACACATCCAAATTTGTAGGCTGTATTACAACAGAGTATTAGGGTCACACAACAAGATTTTATCTCTTTTAAATTACTACATTAAAGTCATAATATTATTAGAAAAAGGTTGTAATCTTACTAGAACCTGTGGTGGACAGCCATGCAAGTCACTGTAGTCCACCATTGCTTTTGTTAGTCCATCCATCTACATTATGTGACGACTACATTTGTCAGTGCCACCATTAGTTGGAATACAGCTTCAGTTTATTATATGACCCCATATAGTCGTTTGCACAATTATTTCAAAGTCCTGCTACTGATAAGCTGATGTTGATGTGTTAAGAGATTAAATATTTCTTTGAACTAATACAAAAGTATAACTTCACAAGATATTCAATATTCCTCATTTTATTGCAGTGGGAAAGCTGCCTTTATTGTTGTAATATTACAACTTTATTCTCTGAATATTTTGCTTTTATCTTTGGATGTTATGACTTTATTCTTATATTATTATTAAGTTTATTTGATAAGGACAGACACATAGACAACATAGACAAACTGAATAAAACAACAGCCTGTATCATGGTGCTTAGAGCGTGAGCTAATTTGCAGCACTTTTCCCTAGATGGACAAGATAAGCAGTATATCTAAAATGTGACTTTTTTCTTGTAATATCATTAATTTAATCCCATAATTAAAAATAAATAAATAAACTTGTAGCGTGGCCTTAATACTCTGCCGAACTATGTGACATCAGTATTTCACCCAGAAAAACAAATGGTTCAAATCAGTCATCAAAAGCCCCAAACTAATATGAAAATTATTACCACAATGACTGTGACTTTTACAATGTATGTAAGTTTTTTTTTTTCTTGATCAGGTTAATGATTGGAAGCAGCCCTTCAGCCCCGCAGTGCCTCACCTGTGACTTGCATGAGGACAGGTGTCAGTACAACTCAGCTTACTTAAGCTATGACGCCTCCTTCTACCAAATGGACTGCTATGGTCAGTTACCCTTCCACATGTTTATGAGCAATAACTCAACCATGTGGGGAACATCTGTGCACAATGATCTGAGTTTAGACAACCCTCTTTCCGCCTTTCACACACCACATCCTGAAACGTCATACAGGAGGCCAATATTTCTGTTTTTACTTTTCCAAGGACCTGGATTGCCCCTCCACACCCTCATGGATAACAGGGGCTCAGGTGCAGGTTTGTGTTGTTTTTACTTTTTTGTTTTCTTTCTTTTTTAAAATACAAATTTGTCATTTTAATTTGATGCACTATTTTCAGGTCACTATTTGCCAACAGTAACAAGAATTCGAGCAAAGTTTGACTAATAAAAACAGCTTTATTGTGAAAAACTGGTAATTTCAAGGATGTATCTTTTTTTGTAGAGCTCTCAGTTCTGGAAGACAACAAAGATTTGGAAAATATTCTCTCTGAGTTCCAAATGCCAACAATGAAATACGGCACCTTGAAGATTGCAGGATTTGGTGAGACTTTATTACAAACTGCATCTTCGAAATGACTGAAGACATACAACTATGGTCAAAAGTTTTAGAACACCCTCATTTTCCCAGTTTTTTTAATTTTAATTTCAAGCAGCTCAAGACAAATGAACAGGTTTAAAGGGTACAAAGGTAATTGCTGATCTGCCAGAATTATAAAAAATAAGATCAAGGTGTCTGTGAGTCCAGTTTGCTTCACCATCACAGTGAGTTCAGATCTGGTGAAAACTGTCAGAAAGACGTGTGGCAGACTAAGTACAGTAACAAAGTATTTGTACTTAGTTACTTTACAACTCTGCACCCTAAGTACTATCAGTCTTAAAGGTTTTGTAGCTACTTTTGTGCACTAGACAAACAGCTGTCGATATTAGTGTTTGCTAATAATTGAAGGATTCTGTATAGTTAACTCTGTAATGCAAAAGTGACATTGATGTAAAGGTGTATTAAAAGTCATTTGTGTGAGCTGCTCAGAGTTTTAAGATGGCAGAAATCCACTTTGTTTAGACATTCTCCGACTGCCTGTAATCTCATCAATATCATTCAAATCTGATTTTATGACTTAGCTACAATGAGTTCATACGCACATTCAACCCTTTTCTTTCAACCAACAGAGCTTTGGTATGAAATGATGCTACCACCAAATTTCAAAAAGTCCAAAAAATATCCTCTTCTTATTGATGTGTAAGTAAACATCACTCAGAGATTTATACCCTAAAATGGAAGAATGTTTCATGATTCACGGCGAGTCTGTCTCTTTGCAGGTATGGTGGCCCTTGTAGTCAGAACGTGAACTATCAGTACAAGTTGAATTGGGCCACGTACCTCTCCAGCTCACACGGCATCATCGTTGCCAGCTTTGATGGAAGAGGAAGTGGTTACCAAGGCGACGAAATACTGCACGCTATCTACAAGCATCTCGGGACATTTGAAGTGGAAGATCAGATAGCAGCTGTGAGGTGACAAAGAGGAACTTTTCATCCACTTTTACGTTCTAACACACAACTGCACCATTGTCTCAGTAAAGATGTAAATCTTCAAATATGTTTCTGTTTTTTTTTCTTTTTACTGTGATTTGTTTTGTTATAGGAAATTCATAGACATGGGTTTTATTGACAAAGATCGAATTGCAATATGGGGTTGGGTAAGTTCCCTTTGTTTTGAAGTTTTGTTTGTGTGTGAGCCGGTATTCCCGACTATGTAGGGATCATTTTTGGCGTACACACCTGCTTGCACCTGCTTGTGGGGGCCAACTACACTGCAAAAAATGACTTTCTAACCAAGTTTTAAAATCTAATATCCAGCCAAAAAGTCTTTTTGATCTTGTTTTGAGACTGATTCACTAAACAAGAACTGATTGTGTCGGAATATTAATCTTGTTTTCAGAAGGTGTAAGTTTATTTGTCTTGTTAGCTTGAAAATTTGACTCAAATTAAGTCGAAAATTTCTGCCAAAGGAGTAAGAAAATTTTACTTGGTAAGATTCTTGAAATACTTGATTTGACTCAATTTATTCTTATTTCAAGAATCTTA
>JAUBOC010000160.1:10078036-10090392 GCA_032275365.1 Anablepsoides cearensis | reverse complement strand
AGTACAGATACCCAAAATTTCTACTTAAGTACAGTAAAGAAGTATTTGTACTTAGTTACTTTACAACTCTGCCTAAACCTGACCAGCTGCAGCAACCCCATAGCACTGCCCCCACAGGCTTGTACAGCAGGCATGATGGGTGCATCCTCTAAGACGATGGGTTCCCTCTATCCTTCCAGTTTTTAATAATGCGTTGGACAGTTCTTAACCCATTTTTAGTAGTTCCTGCAATCTCCTGAGAGGTTTTCTCAGCTTGATGCCAATGATTTGACCCTTCTCAAACAGACTGACATCTTTTCCACCACAGGATGTGTTTTTTTGACATGGTTGTTTAAGAAATAAAATCATGCAGTAATTATCCTATAGGAGGCTCGTACCTATTTGCTCATTTAAATCCAGGTGGTGTATAAAAATAACAATTATAACATCTCTAAATAGTACAAGGTAAGTTTATACAAGATGTATAAAGAGTGTCTCTGAAAAACACTTAATCATTTTTTTAAATTTATTTAATTTTAAATAGCTTATTGTTTGCAGTGTAGAAAAATGTTTTGAGGTATGAAGTATTTTTTATATAAAGCTGTAAATCACACGTTCATTACTGCATTTTACAGATTCTAAATAAATTAAATTAGAATGAGGTAGAAGTGTGCAAACAGAAGTTGAGTTAGAATCTTGTCAGGGCTTTTCACTTATTTATTTTTGGGCATACTTGCATGGAAATTTAGTTGAACGTGTTCAGTAGATTTCCTGACATGTTTAGGTTAGAGAATTGTGAGAAACAGCAAAGAGTTCAGTTATAATGTGGTTTATTGAGTGAATGAGAAACACACTTTGTAGAAAGTTACATAAAGGCACTATAAAAACCCTTTAACTTGAACCTCGTCATGTTTTGTAGATTCAGACATGTAGTCATCGTCCTGTTGACAATTATATTTTAATGTGTTTATTTGTGATTGTTTACAGTTGTGAGTTTTGTTTCACCTGCAACACAATCACAGAACGTGATGCAGGTTTTTGTCAGCTTTTATCCTTACATCTTTGAACCTTTTGTTCAATGTTTTGCTGTTTTCTTTTCAGCATCATCAGTCAAGGGCAAGAGATGAGGGATAATGTTTTTGCCTTTGTGTGTTTGTCTGCCAGCAAAACATATGGACCACTGGACAAGTTTAAAAAGGAAACTAGTTTCTCAGCCAAATTTGTGAGGCGTTAACAGGTGCAGGGACTATTTTGTCATGAAAGTATGATACAGCCAAGACTAACTGGTGCTCAGTGTATAAATAGAAAACAAAATGAGAATAATGGACATTTCAGTTATGATCTCAAATAAAATTCAGGTTAAAGTCCTGTTCAGATTTTCAGTGTTCTACGTTCATAAAATATTGATTTTGTGTTGTTTTATTAATCCCAAGAATTTAGTAAAAATATTTTCAAATGGCTGGAAAATGCATAGTTTTGAGTGTCTTTTAAATCAGGGGTTCTCAAGACATTTGGGTCTGGGGACCCCTTACAAGGGTGAAAAATATTCCAGGAACCCCCTCATAAACCCCATGCTGTTTTAAAAGAGAATTTATTGTCATTTCAACCCCTAAATGCTATGGGAATATATATTTTTATTAAGTTTATTATGTTTCTTTTATTAGTTCATTGTTCTCCATGCATTTTTAAAAATAAAAACCAAATTAAAATTTTAGTAAAAGTTTTTGAGGACCCCCAAGATACTTCTCGCGGACCCCTGGGGGTCCAGGGACCCCAGTTTGAGAACCCCTGTTTTAAATAATTTCTCAGACGTGTGTGCCCTTAACATGAGCAGGAATGAGGTAGACTTTTGGGTATAATAAACACTTACTAATGAATTAATAACCTATCTATAAACTATTTATTAGCCATCTATAAGGGGAGCCTCATTGTAAAGTGGTACTGATTTTTGTTATAAATAAGTTATATTGTTGACTGTTTTATTTTGGCAAATTGGTTTCTAAAGATAAAAAATAATAATATCAAAGATAAAACTATTTAATTCGGTGTGTGGATGTATGTAAGTTGGCTGTTAGAGTTAGAAATTTGCACAGAGGGCACCATCTGAAATCTTGCCCAGGACATCAAATTGGCTAAGGCCGGCCCTGATTGGACCATCTCCAACTCATCAACCCAATTCAAGATGGCTGCCACAGCTAATCAACCATTTCTAACACAAAATGACTTTAACTTGGTCAACTTTAGACATTGAGATCAAATTTGATGTGGTTGTATCTAAGAGTCATTTTTAAGAAAGTCTAATTACTAATAAGGGTTGTAATAATGTAAGGGTTGTAATAATATAATACTTTGGTCCAATCATAAGATGATCTTAGCTGTGACATAACTTCCTTCAAAGAACGGTAAGTCTTTAATTTTGCCAAATATGTATCAATGTCTTTCGGAAAACTATATTTACTTTGTTCTGCTAAAGAATAATTCCATTTAAATTACAAGCTGAGAAAACATCAACATAAAATTTCTGCAGTTTATTTATTTTGTTTGTTTAGTTCCTTTACCCTTTAGTTAGTTCTGCTTCTCAGCCCCTTCCTGCCCCGCCCTCTCTCACCTGTCCCCAGTTAATATTAAACCAGGTGTGCCCGCTCCTCTTATCTGGCCCAGACAGTACATATAGTTGTTCTGCCTTCATTTACTTCATGTGAATTCTTCATGTGCCTCCTCGAGTTGCTGTGTGCTTCCCTGTATCTGATCTACTGTCTTTGTGAGTTTTTGTTGTCAAAGAGCAAGCTTAGCACCCTAACAGTCGCCCCTGAAATTTCTTAAAAGCCTTTTGACATGCTTCATTTTTTGTAAGAGTGTCAAATTAAAGGTAAAAACCGAAGGAGGTCATCCAACACCCTGGTTTAGAAAATAAATAAAATAGCCCCCGGTAGTGTCTAGAATCATCCGGAAACGTTTAAAGGCAGAGACTGCATGTTTTTGCCCATCGGTGGAATAAAGACTGTTAAGGGGCTAATGTCTTAAAATTAAGTTATCTGAATGTTCACTCTTTAAATGTTTCCTCCTGTTTTTCATTGTAATCCACTTTAATTAAACACTAAATATAAATGTGAAAAGCTGAGAAAAAAAGTTTCACTGCTTTGCTTTTTTGCAGGTTTGTAGGTTTTTATTCACTCAGCTAACAGATTTTAAACAAACATATCCATGATAATTCAAATAAACAGCACAAACAACGTTCATAAAATTGTATTAAGATCATCACATTGACATCAAATGCTTATTAAAAATACTTCTAAAGACTTAAAATCCATCTTTCCAAAAACAAACGTTTTCTTGCCTTTCAAAAGTGTAGCAAAGTTACAAGTTAAAATATTTGTCAGGTTTAAACCACTTTAAAATACTTTGTGATTATTGACACAGTAGATCGTAAAACAAATGTTATACTAACACTGTCAGCAGTACACAGCCACAGAAAGCAAAATGCTGCATGTTTTATTGGTTACATCTTCAGCATGGAACACAAAATTATTAAAAATACCACAAAAATATATAGAAATATTTAAATAGTTTCTTACATAAACAGGGTCCTCTTATTTTGGCAGAAAGGGCTATTGCATTTGGCTTTCAAATAGTGCAATACATTTCCGATTTGATTGTCAGACATCAGATACATGTGCTTCAGTGGGTCACATTTAAAAACCCGCCTGGATTCATGACAATTCAGAGTAACACAGCACGACAGAAGTTTGAACAATTTGTTCTCGAGAACATCAGTTATGAATGGGCAGGTTTCACATTTATCCACTTGCACACAGATTCACAAGGCAAAAGTTGAAGGAATGAAAACTTCCGAATGCTGACTTGTTTCCTGACACTCGGAGGAAACAGTGAAAATACCCAACGCTGCCCACAACATGTTATTTATTCATCTTGTATTGCTCAATTATATTCTGGAATGTTAAAAAATACCAGGAAGATGTAAAACTAGCAGATATAAAGTGCTGTAAATATTGTGCAATGACCTATTTCTTAAACCTTTGCACTTGATGCTGACAAACATTCTTACAGCAAAGCAAACATAGATGAAAAAGTGTCAATAATAAAAAACGTTTTACTAGAATGGCTTATTTTATTATATATGTATAAAATTGTGCAAATTTAATGTGGCATTTCAATAAAAACAACTAAATTATATAACAAAAAAGCACATTATGTTCTGTTTATTTAATGTAGAGCAAAGAAATATGCATAAATAGTTATTTACCTCACTCTAAAGGTGCTGGTAAGTGTTATATTATTGTTAAACTAATTGTGTGCTTAAAAGTATTTTTCTGTTTTGATGACACTTTTACCATGTGACTCTAAGACTTTTTTTTTTTTTTTACTCGCTGGCATTCCAAGTATTTCCAAATGAACCTTTTGACATCTCATCTGTGATGTTGATAACTGGGATTCCTCTGTAAAAACAAAAGACAGAATAGTTTATTATGCACAAAACAACAATCACATTCACTAAATAGATTATGTCCTTGCAGAGTTACTTACGTATACCCGCCTAATGGCACCTGCACTACTCCTTCATCCTCTGCGAGTATGCTCTGTTCTTCTTCCTGAAGAATGATGGGTAAGGTTTAAACAAACTGAATGCAACACGTCTGCACATGTGTTGGGTTATTATGGGGTTAAGCATCACCTCCTCTGCATCTTCAAGCTTTTTCTTCTTGCTCTCTGGCATGAGATCATCCAGCCAGCTCAACTCTCTTTTGGTGAAAATACAGTCCATTAGTTTCCTGATGAACACCAGCGCCAACACCTGCAGACAGTAACCACACAAAATCCACAAACATGGATGAGCTTTGTAACTAAACACAAAAAGGAAGGAAATTTATGTTTGGTAGATAATTTATTTGTTGGAACAATGCTTCTTGGCAATAAATCTTATACCACTGGAAAGTCTGTTAATTTCCCTTTTAAGTGGTGCCACATTTGTAAGGAACATGCATTTGTGGGAAGTATGTGGGTTGCTGTTGACACTTGTTTTGAGCTTCTGGTGCGTTCAGGTGCTGCCAGTCAGGTGCCCATTATAAGATTTATTGCCAAGAAGCATTGCTACAACAAAAAAATAATAATCAAACAAAACACAAATATCCTTATGTTTTGTCCTAACTAATTGATGAGGGTTTTTTTTTATCAAAAGATAAATAGTATATGGAACTGAACTTCTGCTAACTTAAAAAGTGACTGGCATGAGGTGTTTTAACAAGTTTGGGGGTTTTATGCATGAAAAGTTAAAAGCGCGAGTACACCAAAATGTAAGAAACATAATTCAACCTGGAAAGACTCACACACAGAAATATGGCAGTTAAACAGATTTATTGATATAAGAAAGTTCGTTGGCGCTCGAGCCCCGGCAGAAGACGTGGGTGCAGCGAACTACTGCAAGCTAGCAATCAGCTTAGGATTTTAGGAATAGCGTCTTCCCCCCGGGGCTCGGACACTGGTGGTGGTGTGGAGGCCAGAGGGAAGGGGTAGCCGGGAAGAGCCTGAGATGCAGGTGGAGAAGGGGTGGAGGTGGGTTGAATGCGTCTGGAGAGCAGACCGATTCTTGGGAGCTGGGCCTTTAGAACTGAATCCATGAGAGTTGATTGGTACGGTGAGGCGAGGATCTGATGCTGATTGACTGCAGCTGGGAGCATGATGCAGTGATTGGATGGAGCAGGTGAGGTGAAGAGAGTCTTCCAGTCTGAATTTACGCCTAGGCTTCATATTATGTGTAGCCACACACTAAAAACTATAAGTTAAAGTAGAAAAAAACTATTGAAAAACAGTCAGCTATGACTCAGCTTCATTTTATTTACTTCACTTTATTTATAACTAAATGAATTACAGACCAACAACAAAACAGAAAAAAATATGTAAAATTAAAAGAATATTAGGGAAATCAAAGTGTAAAGCTTAGTTTAAAATCTGAGTTAAAATCTGTGAGTGTTGCGATCAGAGGCAAAGAAGAGGTCATTTAATGTAGAATAGACCACACCTTGAGAGGTAAAATAAGAAAGAAAAGAGGAATTCTGAACTTCTGCTAAAATTCTTTCTCAGTAGAAAGCTTTGACCCCACTGAGATTTTACTAAATGTAGAGATAATGAAGGTGAAAGGGGAGGAGTGTGTGAGGACATCTGTTTTGTACTGTTGTGCAGGGTTTAAGTTGACACTATTTAGAGTATTTTTTTCTAAAATTTAATTTTTATATATTTCTACTTTGAAAAAAAAAATGTTTAAGCACTACGTTACTCTAAACTTAGACTGGAGTATTTGGAGTATTTCCTGGTATGATTTTACCCATCAAACGGATGGGTGTGGATTTTTGGATTAAAGAAAAGCTTAGATATTGGTTTGAAGGTGGCAGAAACATCTGAATATACAGTAGAACAGATTTATTGAAAATTAACCTAAAACCCTGTGTTACATAACCTGTGAATGCACGTAAAAACTTATCAAATGTAACAGAAAGAACCTCAACACTTTTCTCATCATAAACTCCCTCACACTTTTACATTATTTGTTCTTTTACACAGTGATGTCACAGTAATAACTACTCACCATCATTGGGAAGACGATGGCAGCCCTCGAGGTCTTGATGACCCACAGCAGAACCAGACAGCTGAGCTGGATGATGGTGAAGAGATGCACCTTCCTCAAGGGGACGTGTCGTAAGTAGATGAAGTCTGGCTGATGTTTGGCTGGCATGCCAAACAACGTGAGACGATCATAAAACTGCCAGGGATAGAGGAAAAAAATATTACTTTGCAAATCAAACACAATAATGCTAAATTAAGCAGCATGTACAGTACAACCATGTTAACATGCAAATTATTTACACTTTATAATGATTAGAAAATGCTATGTTTTACTTCAGAACCACTACAGTACAAAGAAGCTACCTGAGTGGTTGTACATGTTGCTCAGAAACAACAATAAAAGTGTTCAGAAAGATGAACAAAAGTAATTTATTTTTGTATGGCAAAGTATAATTTGTCATTTGATGTATTGTGAAATTGTTGCATTTTTTTCAACTCATTTTGAGTATTGCTAAATGACCTGTCAGCTGGTGATTCAGGAAAAGGATTTTGCTGAGTCTGTATTTTGTTGGACAAGTGGTTTTAAAAAGGCTTTTTGAGCTTTACATCATGTTATAATGTCATTACCTCATCAAAAGCATACCCAGAGTGTTGCTTTGACTCATTCATGCATGTTTGAGAAATCATTGAATCTCCTGTGGTAATCAGAGGTGTAAAAACGCTATCTGGTACAAGGCACTGCCTATTTACCCAAAGCTCCTCCCCAGCCAAGTTTCCGCCCCACAGAGCACCCCTCCCCCATGCCCCCCCACAGCTCCACCAGACTAGAAGAAATATTTATTTGCAAATCGCTCTGATTTTATTGCAAAACATATCTTAACAATGGTGGATGTTGTGAGAATGGTGTATATTTATAGTTTCTTTGAAAACAGCTGAAACGTATTGCCACTATTTGCTCTGGTTCTTCAGAAAACCTACTTTACGTGTCCAACATGGGATCATTTGAGTAAGATTCAACTGTATCCTGAGTTGCCATTTTCTAAATCTGCTTCTTTTTACAATAAAATACAATGCTCCTACAGAAGGTTGTACAAACAATGAAGCACTGTTGCGATGATGTGCTAAAGTGGGAGTGTTGGAAATGGTAGGAGGTTCTTAAAGAGACAGAGACCAATTTCAAGGCATTTGGTTATAGTTAGTTATAGTTACTTGATTTTGGTATAGAATTGAACTATGTGTTTGGAAAATACATAAGCCCCCCCCCCCCCCCCCCCCCAAACATCCCACAAAAGAATAAAAATCTGCAATAAATTGTGGGAAACTCTTTTTTTATTGCTTTTACCTGAATTCCTCTGAGGGAAGATGCTCCCATGTAAAGGAATACTCCATACAACACAGGCATTGGAATAAACTGAAAACAGTAGAATAGTTTTGGTGCAATAACAATTGAAGCTTAAAATCACACTCAAAATATCAGAGATCAAAATTGCACCAGTGACGTAGTGATGCTGTCTCACCTTCAGCACCGAGGTCATGAAGACAGAGGAGCCCATCAGGGTGAAGATCATGAGGCCCGTGATGCGTTGCTCTCTGATCCCGAGGAACTTGGGCTGCTCCCCGGGAGCCGAGCACTCCGACTCCAGCTTCAGGCTGTTGACGTGGGTGATGGAGAGGACAGTGGCCGCTACAAACCACGGCAAGCCCATCAAAGAGCACACGCCCAACATCACCCCGACCATCAGCAGGTCCAGGTGGTATCCGCAGCCTTTCTGAAGAGGATGGAAGGTTGGACAAATCCTGTCATGTTGATGCCATGTAAGCAACGCGAAGGCTTCAACCAGAGCGGGGGAGTACCTTGAGTTTGTTTTCCTTCCTGTTGATGATGACGGCTGTAATCTGCTGGTCCATGAAGATGAGGATGGTGCAAAGCAGAGCTGGTATGAGAGTTATGACGGCCGTCCACCAGGGGTTGGGCCCCAGTGGGTTGATGAACCAGCCTCGATCGTCTCTGGTTGGCTGTCAAAACAATAATACTTTTGTATTATTGCACTGCCACCTTCTGAGTCTATTACCTTTTCAAGTATTTACATGCGTAGTGTCTATTGAACGAAACTTGATTTATTGCTAACCTTAAACACACTGGGAACCTTTAGTTTTGGAGATGGGATCCCTAAGGCGTAGTCAACCAGGACCATGGTGAGAATAGTGAAGAAAACAGCAAAATCACTGATGATGGAGCGCACCTGAAAAAAAGGGCACCTGATGAAAGTGAGACCAAAACAATTCATCATTTATTAGCTTTTTTGGTACCACTTTACAATAAGGCTCCCCTTATAGGTGGTTTTAAAGAGTTTATAGATAGATTATTAATTAATCCGTAAAATTATTAATAAGTGTTTATTATGCAATTATTAAGTTTAAAAAAAAGAGACTAAACTGTCTGGTTTCTATCCAAATACTGAGCCAAATCTGTTTGTGTATTAAACATTTCAGACTAGTTTACTACCTTGTAGCACAATAATGATAAGGAAACACATATTTTAACATATAATATTGTTCTGTATTACTGCATTATTGTAAAGTGGTAAACTGTACACTATTTTGGATGGGGTGGAATTATTTGGTGTGTTAACGTTAAGTTTTTTTTACTTTTTTGATACATCATCATTGTTGACAGTAGTTACACGTTTAAACAATAATTTCAAATATTGATAATCAACACCAAGTTAAATTTTTTTCACATTAAATAGTGACCTTGGGCATCTATAAATGTTTATTTGTCATTAATGAACAGTGTGCTGTATTACACTTTATGATAACTCTCCCTTTGACAGTTGTGAATATTTATAATGCAGTAATACAGTACAATATTAATATATTAAAATATGTGTTTCTTATCATGATGGTACTTACAATGTAGTAACCTAGTTAATATTAATAAACACCTGTAGATGTAATATGTACATGAACAGATTTGTCTCATTATTTGGTAAGAAACTGGACAGTTTTGTCTTTCTCATCCTTAATTATTGCATAATAAACATTTATTAATGATTTATAAAGTGTTTACAGATGAATTAATAACCTATCTATAAACTTTTTATAAGTCATCTATAAGGGGAGACTTATTGTAAAGTAAAGTGGTACCGCTTTTTTATTTAGCTTAGATATTATTCTACTTAAGTCCATCATTAGACAATTTTAAATTCATATTTGTGTAAAGTAGACTTGTTTTGTAGTTATTTTATAAAATTGTTGCTTTTTTACCCTTGACTTTACACTTGGTGGTACTAATTGTGTTTTGTTTGTAACATATTTACTTGTAGAGGAGCAGCAGATAAAAATGAGCTTTGTGCTAAATCAGACACAATGCATTTGCCTCTTTAGTGCAATGTTTTGTTTGTTTTTTTACGCACACTCCAGACAAAATAAACTTAACTAAGTTTAACATCTCATCACGCCAATGCTGACAATACACAGTATCTGTTTCTGCCAGCCGCCTCAGCTTGTAATTATCCTCATTTAGGTCCTAAAATGGCAACTGGATTTTTTGTGTTAGTTTTTAGTTTCATTTGAATGGAAAAAGCACCTTGGTTGAGAAGCGAAACATCTTAAGAAAACAGAGATGTTGCCTTGTTCTTACATTCTAAGGATTTTTCATGTCCAGGAAGACGGAGAATCTACACAAATGTATCCTCATCAACTGTATGAATCATGTTCAAAACCGGTTCTTCAAGAACTACTTAAAACTAAACAAGGACAAAGAAGATATTATTTAGCCAGATCCTCATTTGAAAAAAAAAATCTATGTTGACTGCCCTGATTTTTAAACACAGTGGCCATTTCAAAAACATCTATAAATGTCTGACTATAAATTCTTAACAGATTTTTTTTTCTGCAGTAAATCTAAACATGCTTATTGTCACTTTTTAAAAGCATATCTGGATTATTCCTGAATTGGAACAACTAATGCTTTTTTTTTTGTATGTAATCATATATATTTTTATGATCTGTACTTCTCTGTTCTGTTTCTAAACTGCAATACTCATGCATTACCACTAGAGGGTAATGCTGCACTGTGCTGCACAAGTTGGACTCATTCTGTTAGTCTAACAGTGATGATAATAATGATGCATGGTACCTTTGTGGGAAAGTAATTGCTGAACTTGAACTCCTTGAGGAAGGCAGACATGATGACAGTAGAAAAGAAGAGAATGACGCACCAGAAGAGAACATCAGGAACATAGGGTCCGTGAGGCCCGCAGGCTGTTCCAACAAACTCCCCTCGCTTTTCAACGCAGTCCTGCAGGAGGAGAGTGGAGCAGAATCAATCAGACTTATTGGATTAGCGAGGAAGTGACAGAGTTCAGGAGCAGAAAAAAAAACGGTGCTGAAAAAAGTACTTTTTACAACGATCTGCAGTACAGTTTAATAATCTGATATAATCTAACATAATCCAGCCCACATGTCCTAAATCTCGTCTCGTCTCCTCCATCTCTGGATAAGCTGGCCACTTTAAGATGAAACGCAAACTGTTCTTTTTTTTTCTCTCCCCCCCACCCACTCCAGTTTTTTAGTGCAACAGTTCTTGTCTGACCTATTTCGACACGACCCACATATGTGTTTCAGCTTCCTGTCGCTGTTATCACTTATTTAATGGCACAGAGTCGTACCTTCACCTCCAGGGCTTCCCAGTAGATTTCAGAGGCGGTGACGTTGTTGAGCTCCCAGAACTTTAGAGTCACATTAGAGGGGTCCGAAGGCTCAACGCAGGAACATCTGTCACAGCAAATCAGTGTCTTAATAATTCCTGTTTTGTCATTTAGCTACAACTACTGAAACCACAATCAACTTTTCATCCTTTTAAAAAGAAGTTTTGTTTTTTTTTTTTTGCTTACGAGTACGTGGTGAGTTTGTCCAAGTTGTTGTTTTTATTGAAGGGAAAGGTTTCTCCCAGGTGCAAAAGTTTCTCCAAGGCTTCATATATGAATATGATGCAGATGAGTGAGGCAAAAGCTTCCTCTGTGAAACGGGTGATGTAGCAAACAAGGGAACTGGCGTCTGTGGCCACCAGCAGGATGCAGAGGAAAGCCGTCCACAGGCCGATGCAGGTTCTCAGCGACAGATACGACAAGCCG
This sequence comes from Anablepsoides cearensis, assembly GCA_032275365.1. Taxonomy (NCBI): domain Eukaryota; kingdom Metazoa; phylum Chordata; class Actinopteri; order Cyprinodontiformes; family Rivulidae; genus Anablepsoides; species Anablepsoides cearensis. The sequence goes on along the minus strand of JAUBOC010000160.1, from coordinate 10,078,696 downwards.
TACTCCCTACATGGAGATTAACGATGAGAGCAAATGTGATTACTTATTGTTTGAAATGTGGCGGATTGGAGAAAGTCATTATCACAATTGACGTTGGAAGCTCAGTATTACAAAGTGAGCCGATCAAATAGCCGAGAATTTAAATCCGAAAGGATGCAGTGTACAAATAAAACAGACCGCAGAGTCATTCGGTTCGTTGTTTCATTTTGTGACGTCACATTTTAAGAATAGCGTACTTGCAGAATTTAAACAGGATCTTTTCAAACACCAGCACAGGGCCTGTGCTTCCCAGAATGGTGAGGGGCTGCCCAGCAAACAGGGAGTAGGCTATTCCAGTCAGAGAGGCGCCAAACAGGGACTCAATTGCACTCTGGAAGAAATGAAAGAACACAGTTTTACTGAAATAAAACGTAGACATTCAAATTCTTCTTGTGGAAATCTTTAAATAACAAGAAACAGAAATGCATGACATGAAAAATAAAATCATAGAGTGGTCGTCTGAGATTGCTTATTGTAATAAACAGGAACACGTAAGTTAACAGAGTGAACCTCTGCTCCCCCTAAAAGCAGTAATAAGGCCTCCTACACTGCAAAAACTGTCCATCTAACCAAGTTTTAAAACCTTATATCCAGCCAAAAAGTCTTTTAGATCTTGTTTTG
>JAUBOC010000160.1:10020097-10031268 GCA_032275365.1 Anablepsoides cearensis | reverse complement strand
TGTTTTAATAAACAGAGACTAGAGAGTTTATTTTATTAATGAGTTCCCCTTTGATGTCACTTCCTGTTTCACTTTGACTGAGGAAAATTCAAACTAAAGTAGGCCAGTTATGTGACAAAATGGGTAAAATCATGTGTACTATGTCAATTATCTTAAGTATAAAGATGTTTTCTTTGACTTTTTGTATTTGAAGGATAGACATGTCACAGGCACTTTAAGGTTTGACCAAAATGGTTACAACTCTATCATTTCTCAACATAAGATAAATATAAGATATTTATCAAGGAAATTATGCCTTTTATATTTTAGATAATTGTGCCTACATAAAAAAATATTTGAATGCTGCAAATCATATAACATATAGAAAGCACAGCAATGTGTAGAGTTACTATATAATTGGTTTCTGTGTCACTCTTGAATAAACACATCTTCAACTTGAAAACTTCCTCACTCTGAATTATTTACAGCTGCTAGAAATTCAACGCAAAAGGATTGAAGAATATGTGTTGTGTTCAGAAAAACACTAATTGGTTAGAGTGACTTGATGCAAACTTTTCTGAGCTTTGGCTAATGAGGGGGAATTATTGCAAGTTATAATTGCATTTTAAATGTAATTGTTTCCTGTTACTTTATATTTGAGCAGATAAAAAACATAGATTCTAATACTGAGTGTGTATGCTGCAAACAATTCAAATTATAAAACTACTGCAAGAGTAAATATTGATTTATTTGCTCATATATGTGCATCACTGTAAAATCTCAGTCTGATATTATAAAATTCATATGGGCAAAAAAAAATAGGTGTACCATTTAAATTTTCAGTATTAAATAAATGGATTCAAGTCTTATGGCAGTGTAATGTCACTTCTTGTACAGCGCTTGTACTTCACGGCGTGCAGGAGGACGCCATGAATACAGTAAGAAAAAGTTTTTAAGTGGTCTGGACTTTTTCCCCTCGGTCGGGGCTCCGCTGCCACTGTCACTTGCTCGCTTCGTTCTTAGGAGAGCAGTGCGAGTAGAGGTGGCTGTTCATTCGGTTCTGAGGAACCACAGCGTTGCAGAAAGCGCATTTATTCGGACTGCTGCTCGGAGGGTCCTGGTCTGTCCCGGTGTCGGCTGCTTTGCACAAGTCGGGGCTCCAGAGAGACTGCAGAGCAGGAACAAAACAGAAAAGAAGTTTATTCACGCTGCAATCTGTAAACTCATCTTATAGGCTCTAAAGCAACAGATCAAACGTATTAGAGCAAGGTTCTTTAGGCTATGAGTGACTATCTGACCTGTTGTGGTTACCGCTTTGAACACCCTTGTTTGGGGCTGTTTGAAACAGCAATCCAAAATATTTTTGGCATCATTTACAAGTTCCACATACAACATTCCCACAAACTAAAGGGGTTCAGGACTTATCCTAAAAAACTCCAATCTACATGTTTCAATAAATGAAAATATAGCCATTACTTCTGCATTACAGTTATTTAACCAGAATTCCATGGTTATTTGCTTGCACTAATAGTAGCAGCTGTAGCACATCTGTTGCAACCCAAGAGACTTCCAGCAAAAATATCACAAGATTTCTGCCAAACTAATCCTATAATTGCAAAAATGGCTGAGTAAAGATTTTTAAAAATGTAATTGCATGAATTTCTATCAAATCTTTTGGTTTTTTGAATTGAATTGAAATTGAATTTGAATTGAATTTAAGATGGCACTTTGGTTTTGGCTGCTGCTCAAATTTTATTTTTAGCTCATCAATTCAGCCAAAAATAAACCTTATTTCTCCAAACAAAAGATGTCTAAAGAGCCATCTATAACAGGTAAGATATTAACTGCTCATAACCTTTCTGCAGAATCCCACTTTCACAAAATTGAACAACTACTTTAAGCATGCTTCTTTGAAAAGAAATACATGTGTTTTTGTAATCTCTTACTGTGCGAACAAACAGCCAGAGTTAAAAAAAACTCTATTCTCAAGTGTTTAATTATCTTCTTATTTCTGTTTTTATCCAAACTAACAAAAGCATAAATAAACGGGACAAACTTTTAAATCTTACTCCACATCCCTCACAATTATTTCCTAGGCATTGATACACATCAGCAATCAAATCCTACAAAAGCCCGATATTTGTTCCAACGTGCTTCCATCTGGCCTCCACTTTCCAGCAAAGATGCCAAATATAACCAGAGTGTCCATGCTCGAATTTAAAAAAAAGAGAAGGAATCTGCACACATTACATGGTAATATGTTTCAAGTTTAGCCAAGGAGATATTTTTGGACTTCACACTGCTTTATTCCTCCATTAGCAAAGACCAATCAGAAACTGATAATTTGCTACTACTTTTCTCAGACCTTCTCCTGTGTTTCTCACCTGCTGGGGTCCTCGCACGCTCTCCCGGGAGGGTGAAGGCGACGCGGAGGGGGAGGGGGGTGTGGAATAGACAAAAAGCAGGGGCAGTTCCTCGGGCTTCTCCTCTGGCAGCGCGGGAGAGGCGCCGCTGAGAGGCTGCTTCATGGGCACGGCCAGATTAGGGTTTCTCTCCGGTGTACTGTTCAGAAAATCATATTCACTGTCCGCGGGGGGCGGGAATTTCACACTGAGTTTGGCGAGAGAGTCTACAAAGTCTCTGTCCTCCTGAGTGGCGCCGCGGGACGCCAGAGACGCGGGCAGGTGAGGGGTGTCCACAGCTGTCCGCAGCGCTGAGGAAAAGGGCTGCTCTGCCTCGGCGGTCCGGTCCGTGCACTGGATGGGCATGGAGAAGCGCTGATCTGTAAGATGATGCAAAAAAATAAAATGTGAGCTAGTCCAGCAGGGTGACGCAGTCAAAGTAATTACGCAAAGACGTTTAGCATAATTTACACCAAAAAATAAATAAATAACCTTTTAAACTTTTAGATTCCGGTCCATGTGTGAAAAGGTTTTTCCCCAGTCGTGTGTATGACTCAAAATACGTACAGGTCGGCTTAAAATATAACAAGTTTTATATGTATTCTTTATAGGTGATGTGGAAAACAACAAAAAAGCAGCCAGTGCAAGAGTTAGTGACTTAGCAGAGAATTTTCACTCGCTAGTTAATACCTTACTTGTTGTAGATAATCCTTAGAACAACCTCAATTTGAAGAATTTGTTTGCAGTGAACATAAATGAATTGACATTTCAAAACAACTCCAATCTCAAAAAGTCCCCAATGCTTTATGTAAAAAAGTGTTTTTTTTTTATCTTTTTGTTTTCCAGCAGAAATGTTTTGAAATTCTTGCTAGAAATGCCCCATGATGCATGAGAAAAGCTACAGCAAGCTGCTGCCAATTCTGTATAATTACCTGTAGTTTAATTTTGCAATAATAAAATATTAGCAGCAATAATAAAATTTTAATTTATTAAAGTTGTATTGTTACAGGTGACAGCAACCCACCACCTTAGGCTTACCTCCACTCAGTTGAGCTGTTTGCTGGTCAATCTAGTCATAAATAAAACTATTTCTGCAAAGTGAGGACATTCAAAAAGTCATCTACAGCAGGTAAGACATTACGTGTTTATAACCTCCCTTGAAAATATCTAAATATTTTTAAGCTAAGCATCTTGAAATAAAGTTTTACTCCTATGCTTAAATAAAGGGTTGATTAATTCAGACAATATTTCATGACTTTGTAATGCACAAAACACAATTCCACCTTAATTTTACCCTGTTTTTTAATTGGTGGCTGCTGTGAATTTATTTTTAAAAAGTAGTCAAAAATTACATCTACAGAGAGCATAGCACAATTCTTTTGATTACAATAAAAAAAGAAAGATGGTAATTATTTTTGTTAAATTAAACAGTGAAAAAACGATTTGCACAAATTTTTTAAATGTTCATAAATATAAAAGCCTTATTATTTTAAGGTATGCTAAACGCAATGCTTTTAAAACATTACAGCAGTTCTCAAATATGTCTTATGATCCAGTTTAAATGGTGCAACTTTCTGTATAAAGACACCTCTCTCGGGTGATAATACTTTTATTTATTCATATTTTGCTGAGTTCATAATAAAAACATTTTTGGAAAAAAAGTCAAGCAGAGTCTGTATCATAACACAAGTGTGGAAATATTACAAAAAATCTTGCTTCAAACTGCAGTCTGCTCATGCTGTATTTTTTTTTTTCCGCACAAGCATCTGCACATATTCTCACTTTGTCAGCAGAATGTGGATTTTTTTTATTTTTTCTTATCATATGTGACAACAAAACAGCTTTTCATGAGGCTGTGTGCAGATAAAGTTTCACTAAAGGAAGTTTTTTTTTTTTTCAATTGACTGAATTATTGTTTCGGTGTGATCAAGCTTGGCGTGTCTCTCACTTCCTGGCACGCAGCAGCAGATGTGTTGTGTCATTGTTTTGCTATCATGCAGATCTAATTGTCATCCTATTGGTTCGATTAGTGGACAAAGGGTCAACAAGCTGCAACTATTTTACATAATATGACAGGAAGTTTAGCAATCTGTCGTCAGAGGCGACATTTATTAACTCTTATGTATGCACAATTTGTGATGTATGCAGTCAAACACTGTGCTTTTAAAGTCCTTAAAACACACAGTTTACTGAACAATATGAAAAAAGGGCTTTTTGTGCAAACTGCAGTTTTTTGGTTGCATAGAAATGTTTTGCAGAAGAAGAGAAATCATATTTTTTTGGTGTAACTCCATATCAGTGCTGTCCAAACTCTGTTTCACACTAAGTGTGTGGAGAAGCTGATGTGGGAAAAACATTCATATGTGACCCGTTACATCAAACTGAGGATCAAGTCACAAAGTGGTATGTGGAGAAACAGGCAGGTAAGGTGCATTGAAGAAAGGTTTGTAATAATAATTGTATTTTGTCAAAACATAATGAATATCAATGGATCATTTAAATGAACTGTCTGAAATACAATCTTAACTTTTTTATGTCATTTTTTGAGCACTGAAGCAACAAAAAACTGATTTTAGCAAAAATGTTCCATTCAAGTTAGCAAACCCCCTTTTTTCCAGTTGGTACATTTTAATATCCAAACACTATTTGAAATTTCTGCTTTAAAACAATATAAAACGTTCCCAATTAGAATAAGCAAAAAATTGGAATCAGGCCAAATAATGTATTTTTGTGATTAACAAGACAAATGGAGGCTAGTCTCTGGAACCGCTCATCACATCAGGATGATCCAGGTTTTAAAATGTAGCTTTAAAAGTCTGGAATCTGAAAATGAGTTCAAGTCATGTTGACCAAATTTGACTTAATCCTCGGTTTGATGCGATAGGTTACATAAATGAAATATTTGGTTTGTTTGGAGAAACTCAGAAAGTTGGACATAAGCAAACATGAAGAAGTCTGTATAACGGACGGGTTAGGAGTGTGTGAGCAGAGAGAGAGAGAGAAATTAAATCTGATTTTAAAGTTAGAAATGGGTTGTATTTGAAATTTAAATTGAAACATAATTTAATTTAAAAAAAGCCAATATATATAATATTTTATAGTAAATTATATATATTTCTGATTATGTATGTTCATTATTCGTGGATATTTGTGTATGATTTATATACAGATCTATACACACTCATGTCCTTTTTATTTACTACTAAATAAAAGCATTAAATAAAATTATTCTGTTTTCCATTTTAATTTCAAAGATCCGCCACTAATTTTCAGTTCAGAAAACTGTTAAATTTGCAAGCTGATATATTTTTAAAAAAACGCTCACAATGTGATGCATACTTTAAAACACTGAATTAAATAAATACATTAAAAAACAAGAGTTTTCAGGATTTAAGGAACAAAGGTTAATGTTACCGTTCGACGCCTCACATCCACCATGGAATCTTTTCAGTTGATCTTTTTGTCTTCTGGTTAGATTCTGGATCTGTCGAAATTTGCCTTGAATGGCCTCAAATACCTCTAACATGTTCTGACTGAAAAATATAATAAAAAAAAACAATAAAAGTGTGAATCAACTTTAAGCTAGTACAAAGAGAACATCCACATAAAATAATAATAATAATAATAAATTGACAATAAGGACACGTACTGTTCAACGCCGCTGTTGACTGGCAAATTAGGAGCAACAGCAACGGTGCCCATATTCTCCTGAAAAAGACACATTGAATTTTTAGTCATCATTAACAACAATTATCCAAGGGCACGAAGCTGATACGTGTGCACTTTTATTTATGCAGCACAAGTTAAAAATGTTTCCTGGTTGGTTGGAAGAGCAATAAAAAATCCCTCTTCTAAAGTGTGCAGCGATGTTATCCTCTAGCACCATCTGGTGAAGTAAAAGTGGACGCACCATGAGAGAATACCTTTACAGCTGCACTGCAGGTCGTATCCTGCCACAAAAAACTTATCTACACATGGCAACGTTAGAAAATGTTGAAAAAAAATGTGAGTGTTTTTTCCTGATAAAAGAAAAAAAACTGAAAGAGTAACTCTAATAAAATGGAACGTGTGAATTTGTGATGACGATACAAAAAGGTTGCAGCAAAAACTGAATTCTTACAAAAACTACAAATAACAGCGTTCACTTTTTTTTTTTTTGTCTTAACTGCTGCAGATACGCCCCCGATTTGTTCCTGTATGTCTTTTTGCATAGAAGCAGGAAATTTAAGCAGAAGCACGGCTTCTACGTACGCGAGAGGAAGCTGGCATTGGATGCACATCCTTAATTTCACAATCAAACAGAAAGAGTCGACTGTATGACTGAAAACGTACCGGGAACTTGACCTTCCTATAAGTGCTGGGCCCTTCGTGGAGATGGTTGCAAGACTCGCATTTCACCTCTTCCAAGAATCCAAATATAGTAAAAAAAAAAAAAAGGAAAAATAACAGTGTTGCACAATGCTGGACAAAAACACTTTAGTATTAGAGCATTTTAAAAATAAGATATTGGAAAAAAAGACTAACCTGGTGCTTGCCTTGGTGCCGACAACTTAGCTTCAAGTTCAGATATCAACTTCTGCTGGTCCTCGATCTGCTTCTGAAGTCCTTGAGTGTATTGCTCATAATACTCAGTCTGTAAACACACATTTTATTACATTCACACAACAAGCTGCTATTTAATATCTAGCTTGGGCTACACACACAGTCCTCTCGACTTTGCATCGTTACCATTTTCTGCAGCTCCTTTTTAGCATGGTCCTTTTCAATAGAGACCTGGCGATAAGCTTCGAAAGCTTTGTTGAGCTGGTCTCCAATGTTCCTTTCCATGCCTTGTGCTCCACGATCATCACTGACACGGCAGACATGAGCCCTGTGAGGGGTGCACACATAAACTCTGTTACAGCTGCTGCTCAGATAAGCACTATCTTGAAAAGAAAAAAAAAACCACATTGGCAGAACTTATAATACTTTACCGTGCCATTATGTATGTAAAAAATTGCCAACAAATAGGTCATGAATTCAAGAAAAATTGTTGCAAAATTGTGTGGTTTGCTGAAAAAAGCAGTTGCTGCAATGAGGAAAACTGCACCAAGCTTGATTAAGCAATCTAGATCATAGTTGCCAGTTTTTTTAATGAATACTAGGTAGAAATAAAAGTTGCAGACTCCCTATTCCAGTTTTCTGATGAGCCCTGTAAAGTGTTGACATAACTTCATCTGTGTGCAGTATCTAATTGTTACGTAGCTAGGCTACTTTACAGACTATAAACAACTTTAAGACAAATATAAGTCCATATTCTCTGTTGTAACAGATAATAGTAAGAGTAAAGAGGCTGGTAGCAGTCTTACCAAGAGCTCTCCATCAATTATTGAGTGTTCTCCATGGAAAATGTCAGAGTTAAGTTGCCTATCAGATCCTGGATCAGTGGACTGACTCAGAAACTGAAAATAACACTAAACCAGCCCGGACACTTACGACAGTTTTAAAGTGTCATTTAAAAAGTACTCCACGCTGTTTCGTATTGTTGGACTGCCTTCGTGTGATGCATTCAGCCGGTGTTCGGTGACCCCCGAACCCCGCGGATGAATCCCTTTATGGCAGCCGGGCTGACTGTCGGCGAGACAGCGCGCGCGTTCCTCTTACCTTCATTCAAGTTTCTCCTTAAAGTCGAAAATATCTTGTTTTGACACCGCGGCAGCCTCCGTTGCCTTATCTTCGGATGTAAAGCTACGAAGCGCTGGTAGAGGATATGGTAATGTGTGTGTGTATGTGTGTGCCTTTTTTTTTTCTTTTTTTTACATAGCCCAGTTCGAGTTTGGGAACTTCCCTCGGGGAATCCCCCTGCTCTGCGGACTTCCGCCTTCGCTCGGTCCGAGCCAATCAGCGTCGAGCTCGGAGGAGCGCAGGGCTGAGGGTTCTTCCAGCCTACGCGTCTGCAAACCGACTCTGTGCTGCATGTGAAAATCGGCCCCAAACTTCACTTTTATGCTTCGTTGCTTTGCAAACCATTCTTTATGTTATTGTTATTGTTGTTGTTGTTCTATCCGACTTAACTTTGTGCAAACTGTGACAAAAGAACTGCAAAGGATTTTTGTTTTTCATTAAAGCGTAGATTATTTGCTGCAGGGGCATTGTGTTGGTTATTCTAAAAAAAAAATCATTTTTAAGAGCACGGGGTTCCTACAGATGAACTGATAATGCTTTAGTTACAGCTCATTTGCAAATGTGCACTTTAACACCATGCTAATGCAAACTCTGAAACAGCAGTATTTTAACCTTTTTATAGGCAACAAGGCAATTGTTGAGTGTATTTTACTACACGTGGAGGAACTAGTCGTAATTTATTATACAAGTTAATAATTAAAGCTTGACTAAGCTTTGCATTGTTTTATGTTTTTAATTGTTTAAAAGTGGCCATATAAGCTAAGTACTTTTTTAAAGTCCAAGTGAACCAGATAAAAAGTATAGGAGCCATTTCTATGAACCAGGTGGCCCTATGAGTTTGTACAAGAGCAAGAGAAGTAGCAAGAAGAGACAGTGCAATTTGTTGGATAAATTAACTTTTAGGGTTTAGCTACCTCATTGCCAAAGATGCATTTGTGGTTCTTTCTGTCTATTGTTGTATTTTTAAGTTGCAAACAAATGGAATCACACAGGGCATCAGCACTCTTCAAAAGTGTGTAAATGTTGCATGTCAGATAGGTGAACTGGACCACAGAAGTTCAGGTGCTTCCCAAAGACCCCAACTTTGTCTTATAATTTGATTAATAGCATGTTTTTTGTTTTGTTTTTTTACTTTTATATACAAATATATAAGAGTTAAATGCACAGGGACAGGAGAAGGCCTATATTTAAGGTTGCACTCACACACAGTTTTATATTCACCGCACAAAGTATTTTTATCCTTAGACATTTGCATTTCGGATATTTATATCGAAATGTCACGTCACTCAAATGTGTCTCTCTTTTGTCTCGCGTGACTTTCTGTCAGGAAAAACAAGTCTGGCATGAACTCTAAATTTAATGAGCCTAATTATGTTGCCCTTTGTTAAAACTCTGCGTCTGTGATGATGGAGCTGCTTACTGCTGGGGGGGTTTATGGGGAAGGAGCAGGTTCACGTGTATAAACATTTTCCTTTCCTTGCACGAACATACAGCGAGTGAAAGCAATGCTCTGCAACAACTAATGCACATCTCTCAGTTATTATAAATCTCACACGGCTGCAAAAAGTCTTCGCAGTCTGCAGGTCTCTTTTAAATGTGACCAGCTGCTCAAAGTAAAACTTAGTTGACCTGAGTTCTCAAAGTACAGCCAGTAGAGGGCAGTTACGAGTGACTTTAGGATGTAAAGTAAAAGTGTGATCTGCATTCCAGTTCCTCTGTTGCACATGTGTATCTTTTACATGCTGATTTAACACGTGCTTAGTTTCCAACGCTATATCTCACTATTTGTGGGAAATTCTAAAATATGTGTTTATTGTCTTCCAATAATTGGGCTATATTGTGATTATTTGCACAAGGAACAAACATTTTTATACTGTACAAAAGGAAGACATGAGTTGAGGTTCTTGAGTCTTCAGTATGTTTGATTAACTTCAAAAGAGTCCACCAACGAGCCAGCAGGATGAGGGTAAAGGCATTTCTTGTCTCTGTCATCAGTCTGAGTTAGTGCAGACCTTCATGTGACCTGTTTATCGTGGGGAGGGGGGGTGTCAGTGATCAGCCTCCTCCTGCAGTCATTTCCCTCGTGTCCCGTTTTTCGTCTCTGACCCCGCCTGACATTCCAACTTCAACCTCTGCTCCTGCTGAGAATGACTTACAGACCCAAACCACCACGAGCAACCCTGATCCAAGACGCCGGCTTCCTCTAAAAGAACATCAGAACCTCTTGAGGGTTTTGCATATTTCTTTTTCTGTTCTCCGTGCTTTGAACTTGTCAGCAGTCTGATATAACCCTGGTCTTGTGGTTCTGGGAAAGAAAATTGTCACTCAAGGCTGTGGTGTTGTGATAAGCCATGATGTTACTGGCTGAGGTAAATGAGTCATTCCAATGACCACACAATCATTCACCTCAACTACCATTCACTCTTTCTGCCGTGTTCACAATTCTCCCTTTGTTCTTATTTCCTGAAGAAGGAAAATCTGTTACTCTGGTTGTTGGTCCTATTAGGTCATAAAAAATAGAAAATAAAATAAAATAAAAACTATCACATCATTAATAAGACATTTGAGGTCAAAAAGTGCAGAGGTGCAAATCTTCTATGTTTGGTTTCTCTTTGTTTCGTAGAAACGTTTGAACTCAGTAAACTGTCTTTACGCTTCCATCCAGCAAGCATGACTATCACACAGCCTGAACGGTGTACGTATTTTATCTTTCCATCAACATGTGCATTTCCTGCATTGTGAAGCTTCAATATTTGCACTTTACTCAGTCACGTACTGAAGGAAGAGGATTACGTGGGTGTTTGTTTTAAACCCTGTCACCAGAAACTTGCTGAGAATTATGTGGCCCTCTAAAGGGATAGGTCAGATATTTTAAAGTGAGGCTCTACACTGAGCTTTCCACCGAAATCCACTTCAAAAGATTTGATCTACCTCTTTAAATAGACATACTGCTTTTGCTAAAGTTAACAGAAACATTTTTTTATTCTGAGAAACGAGTCTCTCCTAAAAAATTTTTTGTCTGCTATGAGATGATCCATGGCGAGTTCTCCATATACAGTGGGTTGCAAAAGTATTCATACCCCTTGAACTTTTCCATATTTTGTCACATTACAACCACAAACATAA
>JAUBOC010000160.1:9996822-10019834 GCA_032275365.1 Anablepsoides cearensis | reverse complement strand
CTGGAAGGTGAACCTCCGCCCCAGTGACAACATATGGAAAAGTTCAAGGGGTATGAATACTTTTGCAACCCACTGTATGTTGTTTCATTGGATCACTCTATCATTATGTATCAACTCATAGCCTCCAAGCAGTCAATCCCCATTGTTTCAGAGGCCTGGCTCAGCAGTAAATCTCGAGCCAGTGAAGGGTCCATCCACGTTTCCTCCATGTCCAGCAGAATAAACAATTCGCTGTAGGTCTGCAGAAACCTAAAGCCTGACAGAGGGCAGAGCTGAGGACTCTGGCATGCACATGGGAGGAGGGGAGAGGAAGAATGCAAGGAGAAACAGCAGATCAGATTTCAGGAGCCCAGAGGAAGGTGAGAGAGAACAAGAAAAAAAAAAAGATGGCTGTACAAACTCTGGGGGACAGTAAAATAATAATGCCACAATTACGATGTAAAAGAGAAGAGTGTGGTTTGTGCTAAAAGAAACTGATACATTATCTCAACTATAGTGTGACTCATAATTTGATTATAAGACTGAGCTCACATTAATGTGATGCAATGTGTTTTTCTTTTTTTCCCCTTCAAATATGTGAAAACAGAGCTGCAAACAATAGTGTTTGATTGACAGCTTTTGCCTTGGGTTCTTGCAGCTATTTGTAAAAAGGGAGGTGATGGGGACTACATTGAAAACCCAAACAGCAGCTGTGGAATAATTACATTACATTGACAGGGGTCGTTTTAGATTCTGAAAAACTCTGTTAAAGATTTTGTTTTTCCACATCGAGCCTCAAGAGTTTCCCAAGTCTTCCTGTGTGTTTAAGGAATTTCCTGATTGATAGCAAGAGGAGATTCTCTCCCTTTTCCTGTATGCATAAAACTAACCAGAAAACGTCTCAATAAAACATTAACAGATAGTGGAGGAAGCCAATTTATCTCTCTATTCTTACTCATAGGGTTGACTGATATGTCCTGTTTATCTCTGGATCACTGAATAAATCTGATACAAAATATATTTGCACCACTTTTAATACCAGCTTTGGTGGACATAATTAGGCTTATTTGACTTGAAGGCTGCATTCTTTTTTAATTTTGTATTCATTCATTCATTCATTCATTCATTCATTCATTCATTCATTCATTCATTCATTCATTCATTCATTCATTCATTCATTTAAACAAACCAAACAAAATCAATTTACAATAAAAAAATGCACACATCATAAATGTAATAAAAGGAAGCAGAAAAAAGAAGAAAATATATTTTTTTAATTGATGTCTTTTTCAAAGACTTCAAATGTCCTCCTGTGAAACAATGCAATCACAATGTGAGAATTGACTCAAAAAAGTGTTGTGAACAGAGTTCATTTTGATTCATTCGACCACAGCGATTCAGCTTTTTTAATACCAGATCTTTTTGTCTGACCTGATTTGCTTTTTATTTACTGCAAAAGCAGTTAGATGTTTTTCATGGAACAAACTTTCCAGTTTGTGACCTTGACAAATTTAGTAAAATTTGTCACAAAATAGGAAATTAGCATACATCATATCTTACTTTAAACTGTTTTTCTTGATTCTTTTTAAAGTGTTTCTTCTAGTTTGTGAACAGGCTTTTAAAAGAATGCAATTCAAATGCAGCAAAACTGCAGAGAAAGAGATTTAGAAAGTCCCTTGATTATTTTAGTTACAAAACTCTGAAACAACAACAACAAAAATCTATCAATAAGGTTTAGTCTTAAATGGACTTTTAAGGGAACTTATAAATGTCTCCTCAAATTGATTCAGGAAATTAAATTAGTCTGTAAGGCTCGGCTCCTTTCATCACAGTGAACTTGATCAAACATCATTGGCAGGTGAATGCATTTACTGCTGCAGTGACAGTGTGGACAATGGCATTATGTTGAAGCTGAGCGGCACCATACACGTTTACAATAAAGTTTGGAGAGTTGCCAGGCAGCAAAATGTACACAATGAAACCACCCAGGGGCGCTGCTTTTTATCTCCCAGTCGAGCCTCTGAGAGCTGCTTTTGTGTTCTTATTACTCCAAGCTCCACGATTAAACCCTTCATGAAGCTGTTTCTAATTCACCAGAAAGATTTCAGAGTAAATTATGTGGCAAAACATATATGGGTCAATACAAGCCCAACAGATTGGTAGAAATTAGGGCAATTTTAGAAGCTAAGATGCAAAAGAAGTTAATATTTAAGAAGGTCCGCCAAAAGAAATCCCAAAAGGTTTGCCAGAACTTTCTTGAGGCCAACCAAAGTCTGAATTCCTCCCATGCTTGAGATTTGCGTCCTCAATCGCTAAAGCTGCAGTCCTTGCTGCCTAAAACCTGTCAACTATTACAGGAGTCTTCTAAGGCATCCAAGCCCCGATGGCATCCTTCAACTTGATGTTCTCCATTGCCACTGGTGTCTACCAGTGGGTCTCTCGGTTGCCACTGCATCAATGGCCTTCAGACCACAGCTCCTGCAAACCACATCTGCAATGGAGGCCCTGAACATGGTCCATTTGGATTGTCCCACCCCCACTTGAAAAACTCTTCTGGAAGCATGAGTTGAGGATCACATCGACCACCTTAACTCAAACACGGTGTTCAACCCATGCATTGTACCAGTATCCAATAACCGAACACCATTAGGGTTCCAATCACCCCCTTCCAGATGAGGCTGTCATTGCCCAAACTCGCCTTCACATTACCCAGTACAAGGGAATCTCTAAAAGAGATATCTAGATGTCCCTTCTAGGACATCATCCAGAGAAAATCTAAAACTCCTCAAATGAAACCACCAGGATTATACCACAAAGAAGAATTGAGAAGACTTGTCTCTTTGCTTCTTTCAGGCTGTGATATTGTCATTGTTATTATTGTGTTTTTTTTTGTGAGGGAAGAAAAAAGAAAGAGGGAGGCTTTTTTGTACTTGTTTACTTATTGAGTCATGTTTTCATGAGTTTATGGAGGAACAAGATCAAGTAGTAAAGTAGCACAGTGTCTTAGTATAACCTCACATGATAATTTCCTTTGGAAATACCCAGCGTTTGTGAGTGAGGGAGTGAGTTAGAGCTTGTGTATTTTTTGTGTGAATGGGTTTGTGTCTTGGTAATCTTGTAATCTTTCCAAACATGCATGTTTGTGCTTGCTTTGGCAATTTTGTACGTGCAATCTAAAGCTGCATTATGATCTACATGAATTGGGTACACTGCTGACTGTTCTTTCATTTCGGTTTTAAACAAATACAACTTTCCTTGTGTGTTTTAGTGGTATATTCTAATTTATCTTCAAATGTGAAATTTAATTGAAGCGTGAATGTCTGTGCAGACTGCAGTTTTATTTGTTTAACCCTGAAATGGGTTCATTTTAGTTTTGCAAAGGCTTCTATCAGAGATAACCTTTTCTTTCAGTCTTGTAAAAGGTGATTCCATTGCCTCTCTGTTTACCCTGACCCACCCACCAACATCCTGGCTAAAAAGAGCTGAATCAGACTTCAATCCCTTTCCTCTAATACCTGACCTAAAGGCTCCTGTTGGCCTAATGAACTTCTCTTCATAGCCTTTTGTTTCATTTAGGTGGACTTACACCTAAATGAGCTGAACTGTTCATTACAGGTTCTCTGATGTCATAGTGGGCTCATGGGGACGATTTCAGTCACTATTATTACACAGCATCTCTCACTGTGTCTTTTGCACGGACAGAGTTTGATGAACTAATCAGACAGCTGACCTCCAAAGAAACTGTTTAGAGGGAGTATAAAAGCAGAACAATATTGGTTCTCTAATCAGAAGGTGTTAAATTGCCTTTGATTTATAGCCCCATTTTGCCTGCTCCAATAAAGAAACACTTGCGTGCATTTTACACCCACAACCAACCATCACTCACATTAAGAGGGTCACGCAGGGCAAAATCCATTATAGAAGCCGCCTCTTCCAGCAAATTTTTAGTCTGCATCAATGTGGCTCTTAAAAGGTTCCCATACAAGCCGAGGAAGATATTTTCCCGATTTCCCTCTGGTGATTCCACCCAAGGAAGGTCTATTTCCAGAGATGTTACAACCATGTTCTGCCATATTTTGTCACAGAATGAGTAGATGTGTTTGTCTGGCAGAGTGAAGTGCTGAAAATAAAATGGACAAATAATAGCACAATCAATTTGAATTATCTTAAAAATGTTAGTTGAAAGTCATTATATTGTCAGTCATTTATATTTGTTACCTTGAAAATCAGTCATTTGCATCAGGATAACCTTAATCTGCTTTTCTCTTTCGTGGTGGTGACTGAAGTGGCAAATGAGAATGTATAAATGTATATGCATATTATGAGAGTCTGTCATATGTCTGTTTCTTGAAAAAAAAAAGGTAAAAATTACAATCAGGCACACATATATTAAATGTACGAAACTTAGATTCATATTAACTTCCCATGCATACATGAGAAAGTGTACAAAAGTGTACAAAAAACAAATTCTTTGTGTGTGTCAACCAAGGAGTTATTTAAGTCTATGGTGTCAACATACTTGGCCAATAAAGCTGATTCTGATTCTGAAGTGTTTCTGGTGGAATGAATATTAATTCATCTAACACTTTGTCTTGTTTTCAGCCCTCTTTAAAACACGTTATATTGGTCATTATATCAGCTCTTTATACAAAATATTCTAAAAAAAAAAAAAAGAAAAAGTTTTATTGCTCTTTTTTATTTACATAAATACAAGCAATCAAAGCCAGGACCACCTCAGACACACTGGAACGATTGGTATGCATCCTTTATTGAACCATCAGTATCGCGGGGGATACTGCGGTTTTGAAATTTTGTTTTTTGTTTACAAAACCTACTGAAAAAATAATAATTGGCAGTATGTGACTTCTAAACCGCATAGACTTTTATATAATTGACGATTCTAATAAAAATATATGAGCTTTTATAATATTTTGGTAACCTTGCCAGAAAATCAACCCCTACCGTAAACGCAGAATGGTTTGCCCCACGATAGCAGCCGAGTTGGTCCAGGCAGCCGCGGCTGCAAATCAATGAAGTCGCCAGTCGGACGAACAGGGCTAGGCTGCCATAAGTTGGGTCAATTTACGGACATAATTGTTACCGAATAGTCGATAACAAGGATATGTATACGGCAAATATGGGCAGAGACGTATTTTTTGCTCTTTTAGCGGATTAAAGAGGATATCTTTCACTATCAGTTTTCAACTTGTACGTGGAGTTTCATGTATTTCGTTTTTTTTCTTTTTTTTATTACGTAAAACTGTCCCTGAATGAGAATGATTTTTGCAAATACTGGCAACCTACCAAGGACTCCATATCGCAAACAGGTAAATATATTTTTCTTAAAACCCAGACACTTAAGACGCACTTTAAGCTAACTCAGAAAAGTCACTAAATTGATTTGCATGACAGTGACACCATGATTAAAATAACCTCGACTTGAGTTAAATGTACTACATTATTGTATTTGTTTGATGTGTGCAATGTAAAATTCACTGTGAATAATGAGAAATCTGCTTCTCAGACAGTGGTCCAGGATACACAGACAAATAAAGACACGCTGTCCCCACAGCTTCCCATTACAATAAATGCTTTGAACTATGAGCTAACCTTTATTAGCATCACTTAGTCAAAAGGTAAACAAAACAGTTTCTGTTTTGTTGAAGACTCTGGTCTAGCCACTGCTTGTGTTTAGTCAACTTAAAATCATTATTTATTTATTTTTTTCCCCCTGTGGGTGTTTGATGTGCATTATTAATCATATTAATGCTGCACACCTATTTACTAGGTGACTAAACATAGACTCGCCTCACCCAAATGATCTGCATATGCTAATAACTTTGTGAAATTAAAACATTTGTGTAGGCACATTTATTCTGCACTTTTCGTGTTGTTATCCTGCGGCTGTACAGCTACATTGGGCGAGGCCTGTTACTGGAAACCTTGAGTGTATTTCCGGAGAGAGTATGACGGCTCTGCTGGTCTGGAGCTGGCTGATAAGATGCCATCCTCTGCATGTCTCAGTCTCTCACAGGGCTGCTTGTTTCTAAGCTGCCAGGCAGCTGCAGGAAAACAAAATCCCTCTCAGGGTCTCGCTGGAGCACAACACTGTCACTCCCAAACCACAAAGTCTGGAAAAATGAGACTCGACTTTCTGGTTCCTTTTTGCTTGTGTGTTTGCACATATGCAATGGAGAACCACTGCAGTTTCTTTAAGTTAAACATGAAACTTTAAGGAATCATTATTCAGCCTTTACTATACTGGAAAGGCGACCAGTGGAGCAAATGGGGGCTTTTCATTTCCAGTAAAAGTCAAACATGAAACATAAACCCACAGGTGGTCAGACTAGTTTCATTCTGAAGGCATGTAAGGCAGTGACCAGTGGGTCAAGAGAGAAGATCCTCTAGGCTGAAGTCCAGACTTTGATTGCTCAGACCTATCACCACTTCATGCTTGGGATTCCATCAGCTTCCTTTCAGCTTGGGATTTGTCAGGGAAGGAAGAGGGTGATGGGGGAGGTAATCAGTGTCAGATAGTAGGGGAAAGGATAAGTACCTGAAGGGAAAAGTTTTGTCAGATCAAGATATCTGGGTTTAGTAAACGTAAAGCACACCCTGAACAGAAGCTCACACGATGGGCCACAGTTAGACAGACTTTTATTTTGCTACTTTGTGACAAGGTACGCTTTTCTTGTGGAAATGTAACATTCAGGCTTCAATTAGTGCCTGAGTTTGGTCATTAAGTCACCATAAAATTACTCAAATGTCGTTCGGTTATCTTTCCGTGTGGATTTAAAGTCAACCTGTCATATTTGTTCCCTCTATAGCCACTTGTTGCCCCATCGTCGCACCCTATGGCTCCGCCCAGCCCGAGCACCAACAGTAGCACCAACAACAGCAGCAGCAGCAGCACCGGAGGCTGGGAACAGCTGAGTAAAACAAACCTCTACATCCGAGGCCTGCCCCCATCAACCACAGACCACGACCTGGTCAAACTCTGTCATCCGTGAGTACGACACATCCTCTTCTTATCAGCTATTGATCAGCCAATGATTTTTTTCCCCCCTTTTCCTTTTAAACTTGTTTAGTTTCAGTTTGCAGGGAAAGTCAGTTATTGACATAAACCGGAGAGCAAAAGGGTTCAATGGAAGATGGATAATTAGCCTGTCTCACAGAAAACCTTAAAGCTGGGCCTGATGCAGGTTTTTTTTTACGCAGGGGTGTGGAGGTGGAAGGACGGGTGTCAGAG
Source organism: Anablepsoides cearensis (assembly GCA_032275365.1). Taxonomy (NCBI): domain Eukaryota; kingdom Metazoa; phylum Chordata; class Actinopteri; order Cyprinodontiformes; family Rivulidae; genus Anablepsoides; species Anablepsoides cearensis. Next base: position 10,012,606 of record JAUBOC010000160.1, on the reverse strand, counting down.
TTCATCTGCTGATGACACCTCTGATACAGCAACACAGAGCCCAACTTGTGTGCAACAAATGGCACTGCTTGTCACTAAGATGATTTTCGTGATGCTGGCGTGCTACTAAACACTGATGCAAGTCTGTTTGGTTTGTGTGAAATACCAAGGGGGAACAATGGCAGCCTAATGAGGGCTTCTTCTTTTGTGCCAATTAGCTAAAGTTATTAGACAAATGCTGGTAAAATATCTAAAAAAGACATTGAGAAAACAAATGTTTTCTAAATCATATATACAAAGTAGAAAACAGTCACTACACTGAAACTCTGGACTTATAGTGTCACATACATATAAAATAAATAAGCAGCTGCAAAAATTCCTCTGAAATTTCATTTCCTTTTATTTCTGAAGACTCATATCAAATATAGCACAAAATAGGAGAAGCAGAGTTTCTACATCAATCCATTTTTTACTTCAAATTTAAACCAGTCCACACGTATGTTAGTGTTTTAAAAAAAATCTAAAATTTTTGACCTTAATGTCTGTAAATATTTGATTCTTTCAGGTGCAACTGATGTCTATTTGTATGTCACAGGGCTTTCATTAAAGACCATGTTTTACCACTTCCTGTGTAACTGAGAGTGGAGGGTGACAGTGACTACTTTTTTTATTATCTTTTGCATTCAGGCTTTCAAAAACACCCTATTAAATAAATTTGGAGTGGTGTTTAGCAACCATACGTACAACAGAAATATACACTTCATTTGAAGGTACCGTCAAAGGGGTTAGAAGAGCAAATATGCCCTTAGCTACATGAATTGAGATTAAAGTTCAGAAGACTGGCAGGTCACAAGTTCATGCTCCTTCACCTGGTTTACTATCCACCATAATCCCTGCCTAAAATTTCCCTCTGGTTCTGGTCTTCGTACTTTTGTGGCTTGTAGTGGTGATCTTTGTTGATGAGGTCAAAAGAAGAGTTTATAAACGTTTGAGATTAAAAACTCATCACTTCTCAGGCTGTTGTGAAAAGTATTTACTTTGCAGAATGTTTTCTCCATCTAAGAAGAACTCACAAATGTTTTTTTTTTTTAATATTTAATAATCCCGTTTTGCAGATTCTCCATTTTGTCCTTAGAGGAATGGCAATGTTCTTTTAAATGTTCTAGTCAGTGCTTTTAGATGTTATCATGAGCACTTTAATCTGTGTCTAGTCTTTTAACAACTCTTTTGAAACCATAGTAACAACGTAAACAAGATCAGGGACTTTTGACTGTCTGTGTTGTTCTGTGGTACTTGTTTGCCCAGACTTATAATCACTTTCTTATTGGAAGAAATATTTTAATGTCAACTAAAAGTCTTTATTTTTTAGGTTTCTAATCAGATGAAAAGAAAATGGCTTTTGATTATGCTAAAAGTACTGGAGTTTACCAAGCTGGTGCCAAAATAACAGGGCTTCTTTGAAAAAGGCTTTTTTTCAAACAAATTTTGATAAGCTTGGTGAAGTTTTGGCTCATAAAGAGGACAGGTTGAGATCAGTGTTTTGTACACATTCTGGGGTTTTCAGCTCCACATAGAAACCACTTCCTGTTTCTCATATTTTTGCAGTGATGTCATGGATTGTTGCTCAATCCCTCCCTGTTGTGTGTGTGTTTTATAACTGGCTGCGTCTGGTACACTGCCCTGCTTACAAAACGTCTGTCTATCCCCTTCGTAGGTATGGCAAAATTGTGTCGACAAAGGCCATCCTGGACAAGGCCACAAATAAGTGTAAAGGTGTGTAAAGTTCTGTTTCTTTTGTTTCATCCCTCTAAAGTCCGCCTGCAGTTAGAAAGACGTCCCAGATCGTTCTTGAGATGTGTGGTTTTAGCTGATCGGGCCAAATCAGGAAGCAGCCGTGCAGGCTGCTGTTATTTTAAGCCGCAGCCCGCGTTTGTTTGTGTGTCACTCTTGGTAATGCTTCCTGGGAAGAAGTGCCCAAACGTTTCCTCTTCCTGTTGAGTGACACGGCTGGTCACGGTTCAGTGCTAGTGGGCTGCCCTCCTCCTGACAAAGAGGGACTTACTGATTTTCTGCAGCGGTGATGAGATTAGGAGATTTCTTTGTCACTCACCTCGAGATTACACAGATGCCAGTTCATAAAAGACTCTCGGTGAAAGGGGGCACCCTTAAAGACCCTGGAATGTGCTCATCGAACTTTTAAATAGACCTCCTAGGTGGCTTTAGGAACAACCTTTTTATGTGACCTTAAATTTAACAACATTCTCCATCCTTACCAAAGCTGTTGTTTTCAAGTATTTTAATCATTGCTAAATTAAGAGTTCATTTTGAACCGTAACGTAGTGACCTCTATGTCTGCTAAGAACGCTCTGATACATTCACAGTAGCTAATTTTAAATAGGTTAAATATAACAAGTGCAGTTGAGGCCAAAGTATATAGGTGCACCCTGTGTGTCCCCCTCAGTACAAAGAGCTGACCTGAGCTGTCGGTTTCTGCATCCTCAGCTGTTTTTGCCTTGACTTTCACCCACACATACACAAACAAAGCACACACATACAGCTAAACTTTAGTATTTTAAACTCATAAAGCACATAAACACAACACAGTGCTTCTATCACTGACTCTGCTACATGTTCCCTTTTTAGGTTATGGTTTTGTGGATTTTGACAGCCCGGCCGCAGCTCAGAAGGCTGTGGCTGCCCTGAAGAGCAACGGTGTCCAAGCTCAGATGGCAAAGGTAAGGATTCATTACGGACTAATCTCCATATCAAATACATGCTACAGGTCACACTGTAACACTGCCGCCCTCCATCTGGTTGGGCAGGCCATTCGAACATAATCCTGGTAGAATTAAATAACAGAGCAGAAAATCTTTGACTCAAAGACTGCATTCTGCACAACTATTACTCTGTAAGCTCACCGGTGACTCACAGCGTTGAATCATGAAGAAATGTGCTGTGTTGTGTAGATTTGTTCATGTTTTTTCTCAGGAAATGTATCCATTTTAAATGTTTGCGCCGCACCACGTTTATTGAGTAACTGGCATCCGTTTCTTTACAAACTTCAGTAGGTTTAGTTGCAGCTGGTGTGTCTGAGTTTTCATGTCAATCATTTAAGCGTTAGCAGCTCCGATTTCATTGATAATTGCTTTAAATTATGTTTCTGCAGTGAAAAGGATTGAATTATAGAAGGTACTACTTCACATACTGATTCAGTCTGATTATGATCTGAAGTTTAGGTTCATCAAACTTGATTTTGAAGTTGTTAATCTGTAAACTTTAGACTGCTTTTAAATTATTTTGTTGTATTAAGAGGACCTTCACCTGCTGCAGACTATAATTTATTTAACATTTAGATATGAAATGCAGGTTTAGCTCATTATATTATTACTGTCAAATTAATAGGGTAAATGGATTGAAAGAGGGCATTGTCAAGGGGATTTCAAAGTGTTTTTTAAGTTGTTTCTTATAGAAAAGGAAGTAAATAATTGCATATTGTTATGGTAATAAGAGTGAGTTTTGGGGAGAAATTATTCCCTTAGTGGCAGAAATAACCACATAAGTGATGGCCTCCTACTGCTTTGTGTTTGGATTTAAAAGCACAAGTTTGTTGTTTAATTGTTGATGTAAAGTCCGTGCCTTTAACTCTTTGTTGTTAAAAAGCTTGTTTAGTGTTTTTTTCCTCTTTACTTAATCAGAAACCTTTAACTAGTCTTGCATTACTGTTTCAGAGGCGAGTGCTAAGAAATGACCTAATAGATGAGCTGTTATTGCTGACAAGCAGAATTAATTAAATAAGACAGTAAATGCCTGCATGAATGTTCTCATTTCATGGACTGATTTTGATACCAGCTAAGTTTAATCATGAAAGTCATGAATAAGCATTAAAACTTTATTTAAAAAGACTCTATTTTTGAACATTTCTTATTTCTGATTATATTTTCTGAGCTAGATGAATGCTCACCAAAGGCCTTAAGTAAGTAAATAAAACAGGGCTGACTCTAAACACCACAGCATCAATAAAAATTAACGATAAAACTTCTCCACAAAGACCAGTAACCATGTTTCATGTTTCTGTTGATGCTGTGAGAAATCAGCAGGAAGTCGGCTGAGAAAAACCCTCCAGTCTCCATGGGCTGCACAATAATCTCTTCTTGTCACAGACTCCTTAAGACCTAAAACCATAAACAGTCACAATTCTTTAGGATGAACAGAACATAGAGGTCTCTTACAGGACATTTAATAAATAAACAGACATTTCTAGGTACAAATTATGTGGAAGTACCTTTTTGTGTTTTGCACCTGTTTGAAACCTATTTAATGCCAACATGAATGTGGCACATTAAACACTAATCACAGACACTTTGCTATTTTCCAGGTGCTTTTCCAGTATTTCCTGATATATCTCAGTTTCATTTTCTTCTCATTGTGCAGCAACAAGAACAAGACCCAACAAACCTGTACATCTCCAACTTACCTCTGTCTATGGATGAGCAGGAACTGGAGAGCATGTTAAAACATTTCGGTCAAGTTATATCCACTCGCATCTTGAGAGACTTGGGTGGAATCAGCAGAGGAGTGGGCTTTGCAAGGTGGGATTTTTGTACTTGTCTCCTGGTAAACTTTACCAGAAGAATGCCATAGGTCTGTTCAATATGTGACACAAGTGTGTGATTTAAATTAAATAAATATCTGTAATGATTGCTTTCTTTGTCTGTTGACTTGCATGTTACAGTATGTTGTTTGCAGGAAATGTGTTAAGTTAAACTAACATGGGGATGAATAGCTCACAGCTAGGCCACATGGTTCTGGTGATCACTGACCAAAAGTTTGAGAAATGGTACCGACAAAGTACTTGTTAAGTACAGGTTTCAAGTCTGACTTGCTCGAAGTGTCAGTCCATGACAGATGTGTGTTTTATGCACACAAGGAGGTGCATGTGACCTGTAATTTTCCCAGTCTCGTGTACCAGAAGTACATGCCACAGTTGTGATGGAAGTAGTTAGTCTGTGACCATCACTCCTGACTTACTTGTGATGCAATGTGGGTATAAAAAGAGGCCCAAAGCGTGTTTGCAGCACAGCTCAGTGACACTGAGGAAGAAGGGATAAAAAGTAAAGTTGACTGCTCATCCTGAGAGGGAACAGCCTGAAACAGCAGTGAAGGAGGGAAAGATAGAATCTGAAAATTATTATGGCAGCACGCCTAGCAAAGGACCGAGTGCTCACCAGATATAGGGTAGAATGTCACACTTAAGACTTGAGGGCCACTCAAAATTCAAGTACGGAGTACTTTTAGGGTGCATGACATTAGTGATGCAGTTGACTTGGTTCAGACATACAGGGGAAGGAGTTTCCATACTTAGTATGTCAATTGATGTATTTTACTTGCAAGGCCCAAAGAATTTGCATGGACCAAAAGTCTCCACAGCCAGTCTGCAACCTTCTGCTAAATGTGCAAGTTTCAAGCATGCTTTGGCCAAACCTTTCCCCTAGGGCTGGGCGATTAATCGGATTTTGATCTAGATTACGATCTGGGTTTTTGACGATCATAAAAACAGAACTATCGAGGTTCGCAGATTACGTCGGGCTGTATAATTTCCGTGATGCGAAAAAACTTACGGAATCAAGTCATGGAATCCAGTGTAAAACGTGAAATCTCACAGTTTTTGCTTATTTGGGCGAGTTTCTGAGGTATTTTGACTACCTGCTGCTCTCTGTACCTGCTCTTACCTGGTAACAGGCACGCGGGGTGAGCTCTGAGTGCCCCTCCCGACACAGGAGGAGGGGGAGAAAGGGGAAAAAAAAGACGCGACCGCGACCCGCGCGGCGAACAACAAACTCACTAAACACAACATGCTACAAAAATATGAAGCTAGGGTAAAGTTTAGGACAGAACAAAACCCCAGAGGTTATTTATTTATTTTTAAGAACTGTCCTGTAAGTTCTGTCAGTACATGACAGCTGGATGCTGTGAAGACAGCTTCCTGTCTGAGTCACAGGAGCAGGTGAGAGACGCTGCAAACTCCTCAACACTCAGAAGTGAGGTGGGAGGTTATTCAAGATTTTGTTGTTGTGTGTGCAGAATCAGATAATCCTTTAGAAAAATAAAAAATAAAAACCTTTGTCCGTTTTTTGATAAGCACTATAAACAGTGTGTGTGTGTCAACTTACATTAAGTAAATGAGCTTAGATCCTATTCAGTTGCTGTTTGTAGGTTTTATGTTTCTTTATGACATATTTAATGTAAAGTTCAGTTCTAAATCATTTTTACTCTTATTTTACACGTTTTTTTCTTAGTAAATAAACACCTTTCAAAAATAATTTAATGCTGAACCACAGCCATTTGTTATATTAGTAAAAATAAAATAATAGACTTTTTATATTACTGTGGATATTTATTTGTTTAAATTATGGTTCAGTCACTTTTTAATTATGAAATTTTTAGTTTAATAGATAAGGTTACAAGGAAAATGTGGCATTTAGAAAAATAAAAACGCAAATAACAAAATAAAAAAAAAACGGATTTTATAGGGCCCTATTTACACCGTTTTGTGTTACGAATCCAGTGCCAGCAGTGTGCTGCAGGCTTCTCCCATAAAGTGAAACTTTGTCTAATTTTTTCAAAAACATTTGAAAACCTAAGGGAAACATAGTTTGACAGCCAATGTTTATGTTCAATAAATTCATGATATCAAAGTGAATAATTTTGTTAAATAATCTAGATCTCATTTTCAGTCAAAATAATCGTGATTATCATTTTTGCAATAATCGAGCAGCCCTACTTTCCCCAGACTGCCAGTAGGAACTCAACCAGCTGAGAGTGACGTTTTAAACAGGAAGAGATGAGTGTAGTAGAAGTAATTTGCTAGGACAAAAAGACAAGGGAGTCTTCCTTTCTTCCAGCTTAGGCATAACGATACACAAAAGCATGTCTTACTGATGTAAATACAGATGTTTTAACAATACCACATTTGTTTCTGCTATTAAAGGCAATTATAAAGAAAGGAATATGTATATTTTTATCTATTAATAATAAATCTATGTCAATAGAAGAGAAGAAAAATATGTTCTTTGGTGGACAGACAGACAACTATGTTTAAACAAATAGTTTCACAATGAGTTGAAGGTTTAATTATAGTTTGTAAAGCTGGTTTGCAAGAGTTGTACTTGTATAACCTGACATTTCACTGACCTGACTTAACAAAGCCAAGACCATGACTGACGAAACAAAAATCCCTTTTGCACCGTAGGAATGTTTTTTTTATCTGGGCGTGCTCTGAAAGGTGTGCGTCTTTACCATTGTGCCCACATACGGTGCGTGGGCTCAATGGCAAAGACTATAAACTGATACGTTGCACAATGTTCTGCATGCGCCGTACGGACGGGGCGATAAAATCAGTTTTATGATGCTGCAGCTCTTCTTCAAGGAAGCAGGAACTGTTTGCTCTTGTTGCTGGAGTTCTCACTGATATGGCTGCACTCTGTGTGTCTCTATTGCAGGATGGAGTCAACTGAAAAATGTGAAGCAGTAATTTCTCAGTTTAATGGAAAGTTCATTAAAACACCTGCGGGTGTTCCAGGTAAGGATGTTTTAACACGTAAATTTAATTATGTTCTATGAAATGCAGTGTGATTTTAAAAATACACCTTTGTTTTTGGCTATGATGGCTTTAGTTTGAGCTCTCCTAATGGGTGGAGTTGTACCAGTGGGATAAAGTGGTTGTCCAGATGATTAATGCATCCAACAGGAGTCAGTGAGTCTGGTGGTGAAGAGATCATATGCACTCAGCCCGAAGTGGCAGAGCAAAGACAAAGGCACTGAGAGAAAGCAGCCCAGTGCGGCCTCCACTCCCTCTCTAAGCTTTTTAATTGGATTATCAGACTGAAATAGTCTCTGCTGGCCTTGCCTCCTTTAGAAAGGGGAGAGGATTAAAGCGCCACAGCTGTCAAAATGCAGGTCCCGGTTCCCCCGGCTGGTTAATATATCTGTACTCTCTTGCTTCATAGCCTGAAAGACGCAACACAATGTGATGATGCTATTTAATTTTGTTTGCTCTCTCACTCTTATCTCTCTCCCTAGCACCATCTGAACCGCTGTTGTGCAAGTTTGCTGATGGCGGGCAGAAAAAGAGACAAAGTCAGAATAAATTTGGCCAGAATGGTCGCGGCTGGGCGAGGGACGGTGACTCCCGACTGGTAAGTGGTGCCCCAGGCTGCAGAGAGAACCTGAGCTGCAGACGGCAGCTTTTTAACAGGCAGCAAGAGACAAACCTCGAGTCTTAATACACTGTTATAAATAACAGAAAAAAGGAAGAGAAACTAAATTTGAAGCAGTCTCCGAGTCGCCAGGGACTTCAAGCCCTGTGACATTTTAGACAAATTTTGTCTGACTTTGAAGATTTCTTGAATGAAGAAGCCAAAAAAAACCTAACTGGAAGCTTCATTCGGGCGTATACGTACGATGAGATCAAATATTAAACATATATTAGTGATTTAGTCTAATTTAGTGAAAACATTTCACAATTTGGCATAGAAAAGGGTCTAAAATGTTATAGACAGGGCCTTTTATGGAAAAAAATTTGAGCACTTTTAGTTCATTCACAAAGTTTCCAATAAACTGTTGTTTTAATGTGTGTAAAACACGCATGATGGAAATAAACACAACGTAAGCAAGTCAGAGTTTCACTAATCATGTTAGCTTCTGGTTAATGTGTTCTGCCTCTGAAAACAATGTTGAGCCTCAGGTTCTTGTCTGCTGGATCAACAAATTTAATTTAATTCATATTTAATATGTAAACAAACATGTTTCATACTGCAAACACGTGTTTATTTTATTCAGTTTGGGAATTTTAATCTTCTGTCTTCATTTCTGACTTTTATCATGTGAACTGAGTGTTTAGACTTTTCCTTAGTAGTGTTGCTTTATGGTCTAAATATCTCATCATGTGTCCGAGACCTGTTCTATTTATGATTTTGTAACTGTGTATTTCTCTGTGAAGCCAAGACTAAACAGGCTCCTCTCAGTTTACTTGACTGCAGTCAGCAGTAAGGAGGATAAACACTTTTTTTTTTTTGTTTTGTTTTTTGTTTGTTTCTCAGGCTGGAATGACCCTGACATATGACCCCAGTACAGCTGCTATGCAAAATGGGTAAACTTAATCAATTTATAACAGTTGCTCTGTTGTTGTTCATGATGTACGTCTCACATTTCATTTTCTGAAAACCTCTCCAAATTCTGTTTCCAGATTTTTTCCTGCACCCTATAGTATTTCTAGCAGGATGATCACTCAAACGTCCTTGTCTCCTTACATGTCTCCAGTTTCAGCATATCAGGTTTGAATCCGTTTCTTCAATAGACTGCAAATTGTTGTGCATTGTTCACAGCAGCATGTGACGCTGCGCAGCGACGATGTTGTTTTTTTTTACAGATTCTGTTTGTTGACGTTCCAGGTGCAGAACCCTTCCTGGGTGCCTCATCAACCCTACATCATGCAGCATCCGGTAAAGGCAACATCTAATCTTTTCCCTCTTTACTATTATTCCTCCTAAATATTTCCCTCTGTGATTGCAACAGAACTGAACCATTTTCCTGTAAACAGACATACTCAGTATGGATGGTATATGCATAAGGTGAAACTAAAGGACTCAACCGTCTGTGCAGGAATGTAAAAACAACTCTTTATAGATGAGTGCCTGTAATGACAGATGCTTAATATTTTATAGCAGATGGCTCTAAATTGAGAGAGGAGCCTTTTGTGTTTGGAAATGAGCCATTAGATGAGGAAACACTGCCTGATGCAGCAGGCCAGCCAAGATGCTCATAGACAGCTTGCTTGACGGTTGACTTTGGATTACTCAGGTTATCTTCGCCTGATGTTCAGTCCCACAAAAACCGACTTTATTTCAAACCAAGATATAATGAATTTCATGTTTTCCTGGAAATAATTTATTTTCTATAAAGACAAATATTCCTTTGTGGCGATTTGAGACTTCTGTATTAAAACCAGCAAATATGATTCTCTCCTTTCTGTTTGTCCCTAAAGGGTGCAGTAATATCGCCCTCTATGGACCCATCTGTGTCACTGCAGCCTGCTTCCATGATGGCCCCTCTTGCTCAGCAGATGAGTCACCTCACTCTGGGTGGTGCAGGAACGGTGAGAGAACTTTGCATATTATCAGGAACCAACTTGCTGATTACATCCTATTAATAATAATAATAAAGTTGCTTTGTAAACTCAAAATCTTATAAACTGCATGTTTTTGTTTGCTCTTACAGTTTATGGCTGCCAACACTGCTTTGCAAGGAGCTTATATCCCACAGTACGCACACATGCAGACGGCAGCAGTTCCTGTGGAGGTGAGCAGCTTTGTGTGTGTAAAACCTTTTATTTTTATTTCAAATAAAAGCTTGACAAATATTTTATGTCTTGCTTTCGTTCCAGGAAAATGGCGTACAGTCACAAGTAGACTCATCTGGCAATCATTCCCCTTATTCCTACCCACAAAGCAAGTAGTGCCGAGGTAACAACTGGACAATCATGTCTACAAATCCAGTGGACGCTAAGGAACCTTTACTGTTTTTTATGTTTGTTTGTTTGTTTGTTTTCTTTGCAAGTTTTGCAAATGTTTTAAGTGAGACTTTTCCTGGCCTGTTGTTCAGAGTTCATCAGATGACACATATCCTATTTAAAAAAAGTTTTATTTTCATACTAGAAAATGTTTTATTTTAAATAAAAAAAAGGTTTCCCACAGGATACAAGGAAAAACCCGTGACTAATTGTAAATATGTCTCCTTTCTTCTCAATTTTTTTTTTTTTTGTTTTGTACTTTTTCATTTGTTTTTTTTTTTTTTTTTTTTTTTTTTTTTTTTAAGCCCAACATTTTGAAAATGTGTGCTTGGCAGGTGCGTGTGTGTGTGTGTGTTGCTATGGTGAAGTGTTTAGTGCTGCTTTCCTGTAAAGTGATTTTTTTTTTCCTCTTTGAATTTCAGAATGATCTTGCTCTCTGAGTAAAATCCTCCTAAATGTTTTAATGCAGCAGTTTAATGCAGACCTCCACAGAGCAAAGATGAAAAGTAAACACCGGGTGATCCACAAAAAGTGGACAAATAAAAACTTTTTTCTTCATTCTCAAGATTAAACAAAGAAGTAAATTTTTTTAACAAATGGTTTGAATGTTTGGAATTAAATATTTATTTAGGTAAAGACTTTAGACTTTGTGGATGTTGAAACGAGTCTGAACTTTTTTTTACGAGATCACATTTTCAGTCTTGCCTTTTAGAAATCGTAGAATTTTAGAATTGTTTAAATTAAACCTTGTGGGGAAAGATGATTTATTTTCTATTTTTGCTTTTTCATTTGGGGTGACGTTCATTCTTTTGATAGGATATGTTTAAAAAATGTGATTAAAAAGAACTAAAGACACAGAAAATGCAAGTCGGTTTTAGGTAAAATTTGATAAATGTTTTATTTTGCCTCACTTAACAGGAAACAAACCTTCTTTACCAAATATTATTAGAATTATCACCATTTTACTCTTTAACCAGGTTGTTAGTGACTCTGCAAACTATTTCACAGTTTTTACAGTGTGCCTTTTTTATTTAATTTTTTTTGTATATTGCAAACATAAAGAAGGACTAAAACAAGTGCCGCTTTCATACTATTTCACATTAGGCGACAAATTAAAAATTGTCAAAAAAAAAGAGCAATCTAAAATGCTCTTCTGTTTAAATTAATTATTTAGATTACAGAACAAATCCAGCTCTAACAGCGTGTCCTCCCATAAGCTTGTGATTCGTCCTGGTCTGCGGTCAGACCAGTTATCTACCTCAGAGTTTTCTCTTTCTCCTCCATATTGGGTCGGGTTAGCAGGTCCAGCCCCCCACTTTCAGACCAAATACCACACTCAGGAGCTGGCCACATACAGCCATTTTCTCATTTCCATTTGTGTTTCATAGCCTCTTTTTTTTTTTTTTTTTTTTTTTTTTTTTTTTTTTTTTTTTTTTTAACAGGAGATTCAAGAGGCAGATTTAAATTAAGACAAGATCAACCAAGCTCTGTGGTTTTATAAAAATGTTTTAGATTTTTGTATTGGATTGGTATAAACGAGCCTGTTCTGTTCGGTTTCCTGCAGGAAACATAACGGCCGCCGTGATTATACTTGAGATTTTCTTGTAATGCCTGAGACTGACGAGTAATACTGTCATTGTGAGGTTTATGCTGCTAAGTGGTGTCTGAACCAAGTGCCATAGTCTGGGTCAAGAGCTAATGAGGTGCTTAAATGAAAATCGGCTCCTAAAAATAACCACCACGTAGAACATTCAGTAAGTGATGTGAAAATGTTCTAATTTATGAAGATTTTTGTACCAACAGCTTGAGGAAGAGCTATGAAAGTTACTCTTTTTTTAATTTGTGCCACTTTTACAAAAGTAAACTTATATGTACAGTTCAAGGAACCTCTTCCACTGTGTATTTTTTTTTCTTTTGGTTTTTAGGTTTTGTTCTAAAGCTTAAATGTTTTTTTTTCTTTCTCTGAGTAGGTTGTTGCCAAAGGTTTACTCTGTTGATTTCTTTCATATTTTTTTGAATAAAAAAACAAAACATGTGCTTTTATTTGTTGTGATTTTAGTCTTTACTAAGTATTGATAATGTTGTAATTCTGATCTTTGCTTTTTTTTTTTTTTCGTTCACAAGCTTGATGTTACTAAACTTGGCTGGTTTCAGAGGGCTGAAATTCAAAGCCGTCTCTCACTTTGTTTCTCACATTTAGTTGGTGTTTTTCATTAAAAAAAAAAAAAAAAAAGCTGTCCTAAAACTGAAAAAAATATGTATAAATTAAAAACAGTCACTTAAAATATTTGACAATTTTTTTCTGGATGTGCAAATGCAAACATATTTAAAATAGCACATGAAAAATTATTTATGGTGCAGTTTTAACATTTTAAATGAGACTTTTACTTTAACCTGAAAGCAGTCTTCATCAGTGTGACCTTTGCCCTTTGTTCTACAGCCTGAGACATTTCCTTTAAGATAAATTTAGATAATATTCCTTTCACTTAGTTATAATGTAAAATTATTGTGTAAAATGAGAATTAGGACGTCCTAAATCTATCAACTAAATAGTTTTCCAACTATCGCTGAGGTAGTTACACCCAGAAATGACGACAAAAGACTGTTCCTTTCAGCAAAGTGTTGAGCTGCTTTGTTCTGTTGAGACAGACTCCCAATGTTTATCAGTGACTTTGCTTTCAACCCAGAAGGTCAAAGTACTATATCAACACTGTCACATGGTATTGCTGACAACATTCATGGCCTGGACAGGGTGGGTTTGGGTATCAGAGGGTACGGTGTGGGGCGAGAGCATGGGGACGCTCTAATTGCTCGGATGTAGCCGTCTGTGAGCAGGCCTCTCCAAGGCAGATGGGTCCCCCCCCCACCCCACCCCACAGTACCCTGCAGAGTGTTGTGCCACCCTACGGGACGCCACAAGCTCCAGACGAGGAGCAAAACTCGCGCTCCAGCTGTCTGTGTTTGTGCCACATGCGCCTAGTAGAGTTAAAGTCTTCATTTTCCCCTGTAATAACAGGTCTCAAACTACCAGGTTTACTGCAGTTTAAGGCCTCCTACATTCATGCCCTTTTTTCTTCAACTTATGCGTAGGAAACTGCTTCTATCTCCTTTCTGATTACTTTTATTCAGGAAGCACTGTTATACTATTAAATAAACTTAGTGGTTTTCTGAAGTAAATTTTTCCAAAGCACATGCACACTGTTAAACATGCAGCAATTAATTAAATTGTATTGAGTAGCTATAAACTGAGCCTGACTGATGTTGACTAATAGCTAAAATTAACCAAACATGAGATAGAGGTCTAAGACTCGCAAACCAGCAGCTAAACCAAAACTAGAGCAATCAGTAGCTAAAAGACTTAAGTTCAAATATATTTTGCATAGAAATGATGCATTTGTATAGTTTTCCTGTTTATAATGGCCTATGTTTATTGGATTAACTACTTCAGCATACTTTCAACTATTTGAGCTTTTCATTTGTTTATCTCAGTAATACAGAAGCTTAGGTCAGCAAATTTTGATTTTTGTAACTTTAATCTCTTTTATTGTTTTTAATTGATAAATGTATTCATTACATTGCAAGAACTCCCCAAATTCTTGAAAAATATTGTACTCTTTAGTAATTTTTGTTTTTTTTATAAATCTTTTTCTTTGTTATGATTTTACTGGTTTAATTTTAGCTGTTTTTTTAGGCTTTAGGTACTGTTTTGCTTATTTCAGTTTTCAGCTACTGATTTTTAAGGATTGGGCTTTTCGCTTAGGCATGTATTAGTTTTACATATAAGTTAATGTTTGCCTTAGCTTTTAGCTACTGCTTTTGTTTCATTATAATTTTAGCTACTGTTTTCCAGTTTGGCTTTTAGGCACTATTTTGGGGTTTATGTTGCCCTTTTGTCAGTCTTAGCTTTTAGCTATTGTCTTGTTAATTTAATCATTTATATACTACTTTATTTTTTTTTTCCCAGATTTGGCTTTATCTTTTTTTTTTTTTTTTTTTTTTAAACTGTTCTGCACTTTTAAAATTAGCTACAATGTTGTTAATTTCATTTTTTTAACTACTGATTTTCCCAGTTTCGGGAAAATAAGCAAGACATTGAATAAACATCAAAATTATGAACAAAACCATTGCAACCAAGCTGAGCATTAAGGTGTTAAACAGCGCCATCTATAGGTTAGATAATGTGTGCAAATCAACTCTATCGTTAACAAAATCTTCCTGATTAAAAAATTTACATCAATGAAGAAGTTTCCTCACGCCTTTCCTGAAAGTTGCACACATTTGTCCTAATAGTCCATTAGTATATTGACAATTAAAGTCGCTGTTGATGATGCCCCTTTTTATGCATTTTATTCCCCAAAATAAAAGGCTTTATTTCAGCATGGGTTTAATCTGTGCGCGAAGGCTGTGTGAGGCGTTCAGGCCTTGTTATTCCGCCTGCTGCGCCGTGTTTTAGCGGTGGGTGGGGATTTCGCTCACGTTGTTCGTGAGTCGACAGGAAGAAAAGCAACAGTAGTCTGACAGAAAACCGATTCCTGAACCTGAAGCTGTCATGGAGCTGCGAACGAAAAGTCCGCAGTCATTGTTCGTGACGAGCTGTGTTTTCGCCCTGTGTGTCGGCTTGCAGGCGGTATGTGCGGGAGGTAAGACTGACAAATCTTTGCTGCTATACCAATGTCATTATTATTACTAATATTAATAAATTATTTTTGAAGACGTCGTGTTTGCTCGACTTAACCCGAGCAGGCCTCTTTGTTGTCCTGAACTTTGTGCTTTGAATGTTTGTGTTGAAGGTAAACATGTCCGTGAACGCAACACGAGACAACTTCAGAGCGTGCGTTTCGTTGTTCATGTAAAAAATCTCGGCCCTTCTGTTGAGAAACACTGAAGCTAATCCTAATAATTAATAGGGCCTACCTACATCTCTTCGTTAATAAAGTTGAAGGAGCTACTCAAAGGGAACCGACTGTTTAAAGTTACGCAAACATTGGAAAAGGGGAACTGCGGTCACAAGAATTTGAAACTGAAATGGGAAAGCTTCTTAAAATTGTTTTTGCCTGTTTTATTGTTACGCTTTGACTGTAAAATTAAGGTATTTAATCCGAACTTTTACTACAGTAACACTGAGTTTAAAACACGTTGTGGAAAATCAACCTAAAACTAGGATGGGTGTGTGTGTGTGTGTGTGTGTGTGTGTGTGTGTGTGTGTGTGTGTGTGTGTGTGTGTGTGTGTGTGTGTGT
>JAUBOC010000160.1:9961280-9973536 GCA_032275365.1 Anablepsoides cearensis | reverse complement strand
GATTTTCTCAATTTTTTTTTCACATTTTGTCTCTCATAGTTGAGGTCTACCTATGATGTCAATTACAGGCCTCTCTCGTCTTTTTAAGTGGGAGAACTTGCACAATTGGTGACTGACTAAATACTTATTTTCCCCACTGTATATTGCAAAATCAATGAACATGGATTAGGTTATGTAAATATTGATACTATAAAAACTATTCAGACTTTGGGTTTTGTTACAAAGAGTTACAAGAGACGTTCTCTGAATATTTTGAAAAACTTCAATATTTTACTTCTAATGCAAATGTTTGTTTTTGACCAAAGTGAATAGTAGTCATATTTGTAGGCTTTTATATAGTTGGACATATGTTTGAATATTTAGTGGTTATTATTGCTAACCTTTTTGCATCTTGTTTGCTCAGATTGGTGGCGGTCTGTTGAGACAAATACTAAAGGATCAGCAACCCTTTTCCCCAGTTTTTTGTGTCGTCACCCTGTATTTTTATCAACCTTTGAGAGCCTTCATCCTGCTGATTTACAACCACACCCCTCAGGTAAAATTACACAAATATTGATCCCATAACCATATTCTGTGGCTTATGAGTAATTTATAAAGCCATATTTAGGTTTTTACACTATACACCCACACATATTTGATAGAAATTCTGTCATCAACTTGTTTGATTTTTATCAGGCTCCACTTAAAGATATTTTATTAAATGCCAATTTGTGTAGGTGTGAATGGTAGGGGAACATCCCCGCCTACTACGACCTCTGCTGTGAACACCAGTTCATTAACAGCTAAAGAAAAAACTAAGACCACCTCAACTCAGAGTCAAAAGAACATCCAAGAGTTTGTGCAGTCACTTCACGAGACCATTCCAAAACCAAAGAAAAGCTTCCAGGTCAGTATTTGATCAACCTTATTGCATTTGTTTCAGTTGAAAATTTGTTACACCTTATTTATTTACCACTTGTCCTATTCAAGCCCATGAAAAGTTTGTCAGAGATTTCCAGCACAAGTGGCTGTTTGTCAGCGTCCTGGTCAGAAAGCACCAGTGATGTGGAGGAAACCAGCAGAGATCCTGATGAAATGGAGGACGATGATGACAATTCGAACAGTGACGACTCTGATCCTGAAAAACAGAGTCCAAAAAGAAAAATCAGGGTAAGCATGAGGGATTTTAAAGCATTTGTTAAAAAGATCTGCAGAAGGTTGCCAGTTTCAAATAACTAGTTTTTTTTTCTTGTAAAATAATCCAGAGAGGAAAAGTGTTGGGGGTAAAAAGTGCAACTTCTGTTGAAAAGAGTTATTTTGTGTGTAAAGATTTAGTGAAAAGTGTTACACTGCTCTGGGTTTATTAAAGTCGGTTGGTGGGAGGAAAGCTCAATGAGTGTGTTAACTGATAGAGCTGCCGGTGTGATGCTCTCCCAGCAGGAGCTGACTTGACATTCTGTCTTCTCCTTGTTTTCCTTCGTCCTCCTACTCAGCGGCTGACACACACTTCTGAGAGTAAAAAGAAGAGCTCTTCGGATGGAAATGCTACTCAAGAGAGCCTTTGCCACAGTGTTCCTGTGATTTCCTCCTTTCAGCCCCAGCCCTTGGCCCATCAACCCACATCACTGTGTTTCCAGAGAGCCGTGGCTGCACAGGAGGAAGGCCAGCAGCACATCAGCGTCATACAGCCCACAGGACTGGCAGCCAGCAGCAGCCCTTTAACCCATGGGCAGGCTTGTCCTTCATCTTACAAATCTTCACCCAACTCTTTAAAATACATGCCCACTTTAACTTCACAAAAACATCTCACTTTTATGTCCCTGCCAAGCCAAAGTTCTCCCTATTTGCAACCTGTAGCCTATTTGCAACCTGTGGCTTTCTGTTCCCCTAAGAACCCCTCCTCTCTGTGTTCACCTTTCTCCTGCTCCTCAACCTCTCGCGTGCCGTCGCCTTCAATAGAGTCCTCGCCTGAACTCAAATTTCTGATGACCCCAAAAAACCACACGCGCCTTGTTAAGAACATGGAGAGTTGTAGAAGCCTTCCACATGAGCACGTTTTACAGCCCAACAACTTTCAACTAAAGAAGGTGAGCTCTGTTTGATCCACATTGTTGCATTGTCACAATCCTTCATTTTACATTTTAAGTAAAACATGTTTTAATTTACTTACAGGTAATCTTTGTTTCTATTAAAAAAACAAAGAATCTTTTTGAAACTGAAAGCGGATGCTAATACTATTATTGTGGTTCTTATTATTCTACACGAGCGTCTGGCCACTACATGGCTGAAAGTGACAATGTGTCTAGTTTCTACAGAACAGGCTTCACAAAACTGACAGGCAATTAGATTTGTTATGCTTTGGGATGTTTGTTATCAAGAGAGGGAGAAATTTCTCAGCCCAGGACTATGTTATTGTCACCATTCTCAGAAAGAGGGATAATGGAGCAATCTGCAGCGAGAGGGTTTTAATTCATGTGATGGTTGTTGAGCAAATGCAGGCTTTTGTTTGCTGGAGTTTGACTGGTGCGACAAAAACAAGATGACAGCTCGTGTCTTATGGTGGCAATAAGGCAAAATGTTTCTATAGCAGCTTTTTTTTTCTTATTGCGGCTCTTCATTGTCTCTTTTCACTGATTACACTTTAAATGTCTTCAATCACCGCCCACAGTAATGTAATGTGAGTGACAGTTTTTGTAATTATTTTTACTTTTTTTTTCATTTATAAACCTCCTCCTGTTGAAGGATTCTGTGAAACGGGCTTCTTCTGTTCGACTAAAGAACCAAAGGTGATTAAAAAGTCACAATCCATCTTTCTTATCGTCGTTCCACACCTCCTAATTATTTTCTGTACACAATAACCAGTTCTGTTTTTTTTTTCTTCTCCTCTTCCAATTGACAGTGACACAGACCTGCTCCTGAATTTCCGCCTGAGCGGAGCGACCCACAGCGCAGTTCAAGATGCACCGTTGGCGCTCGTCACTAAACACCGCAGCCAGAGCCGCTCGCCAAACGGCAAGTCACACTGTGCATCTGCCAGGTCCCCCAGCCTCATGCCCGTCAACCTGAGCACTGGGACCAAGAAGGTGTCAAACAGCTCCGCTCCATCAGGGAAGACCACCGTGGCTCTGCACGCACTGACTAAACCCAACTCACACTATCCGCATGTCGAGGTGACCAGAAATGAGTCTGAGTTCTCCAGCAGCAAAGGCTCAGACGAGTCTTTTGAGGATGATGGAGATGAAAGTGAAGATGATGATTCTGGCAGTAGCCTTTCAGGTTTACTGACTTTTTTTTATACTTAACACATTATTACTGATAACAGCTATGATTAATGAGTTTTCTTGTTAAAAGTGAGTAGTTCTCTTTAAGGTTAGAATGTGTGAGCAGTATCAGTAAGAAGACACCTGAGCTGCCTGCCTCTCTAATCCCCTGCAGACTCGCAGAGCAGTCTAGAGAGTGACGACTCTGAGGATCACATCAAGGAGTGCGTTGAGACAGAAGCAGCTTGTGATGCAGAGAAGACTCTTCTCGAACCACCTGAAGCGTCAGCGTCTACTTTCAAGGCGTCTCCCTTGAACTGTTCTTCCACCTGTTCTCTGCTTAACCAGAAGATTACTCAGCCACTGGTTTCACCTTGTGAATGTTTACTCAACCCAATCATCAACTCAGAGCCCCTGAATAATCCCGACACCCCGTCCTCATCTGTCACGTTTAAAACAGCACCAGGTAACATGTCTCATTCCTGAAAGGCAAAATTAAATCATAAACTCAAATGCAATAATATTTTAATATGAGATTTGCATCTTGGATCCAGGCATCAGGAAGGTGTTATTATTCATTCAGACTGTTAAACAGAATGTTTTTTTTTTTTTTTTTTTACCCACAATCTTATCTGTGGATACGGATGCTTATTTTCACTAAATTGTATCAGGGATGCAGTTGCTGCATATTTCTCTAAACTAAAATGTGCGCTCTGCAGAAAACTATTGTCTGCATGGAGCCCAGCCAGTTTCTCTTCTTTAGATCAGATCATTTTTTTATCTAATGCTGGAAATTGTCCTGTTTATGTATCTAAATGAGATATTTATTGACCATTTTTAGATCCTTTTTAATTAACTGATTGTCAAATCAAGTCTTAGTGTTAATGTAAATATGTAAATATGTATTTAACACTGTTTTCACTTTTGAAGTAAGCATTCTATGCATTTAAACAAAACATGGTTCACTTAAAATATATATTTTCTCATCCGTTGAAAAACACGATTTAACAGTAAAAGCCTAAAAATACAGGCATGCTTTTTACCTGATAAATATTGATTTAATTCTTTACCATTAACTTAAAATTATTTTTTTACATTTCACTGTAGGGAAATGTGTTTTTATATTATTGAAAATAAAAAAAAAACAACCGATTGATCAGCTCCTTTTGAGAAATATGAAATAAACATTCCTGTTTTTTCTTTTTTCTTCCTCAGGGAAAAGGAGGAGTGTCACTGATGAGAAAGCTCTGCAACTTCCTCTTAAGTTTGGGTGAGAAATTGTGCTTGCACTTTTCTCATCAGCTACAGTTAATATAAAATTAGAGCTCACTTGGTGAAGGGCAATGCCTTGCCTCAATATTGCTTCCAAATTATATATATATTTACTACTGCTGTTTTTACAAGAAATAAAAAAAATGATATTTGAAATCAAACGTCTTACTACTGCTGGCATTTCATACGTTGATTATAAATGAAGTCATAACAGAGGTGTAGTAGACCAAAAAACTTAAAGTAGAAAATTAAAATAAAGTCCTTCACACAAGGAGTCATTTGTTTCAAAGCAGCATTTCTGTCAATTTCTTGTCTACAAACTCCGCTGTCATGAATGTGTTTTTTACTGAATTTGTTTAGGTGGCAGAGAGAGACCCGGATCAGGACTGTTGCAGGTCGTCCCCAAGCTCAGGTGACTTACTTTGCTCCATGTGGGAGGAGGCTGCGTCAGTTTCCTGATATAATAAAGGTACGTCAGCTATTTGTATAATATCTTAACCTCAGAGTAAAGAACCTTAAATCATAGGTCTTCAACCCTGTTCCTTGTGAAACATTGTCCTGCATGGTTTAGATGTTTCCCTGCTTCAACACACCTGACTGAAATGAATGAGTGACCGAAAGGCTTCTGCTAAACTTGATGACATTCTGAGTAGGTAATTTAATTGCTTGAATCAGGTGTTCTGAAACAGTGAAACGGTTAAAACATGCAGGACAATGTTTCACAAGGAACAGGGTTGAAGACCTGTTTTAAATGACTGCTTGACTAATCAAACAAGCAAATTGTTTGTATTAAATGCACTTTGGTGATTATTTCCGATCTGGTGATTATTGTGCATTATTTTTTTTTTCTCCACAGTACTTAGTCAGAAATGGAATAACTGAAATTTCACGGGAAAATTTCAGCTTTAGCACAAAAATTAAAGTTGGTAACTTCTATGAAGTCCGAGAAGAACCAGAGGTAAATGTTGGTTTTGTTGCTTTGCCTCCAAACAAAAAGTGTAAATTTCATTTAAAATTTTCTGCAATGAATATTGGCAGCTGTGTTGCACAACCTTTACATTTCTTGATGCTAAAAGAGAAATCCCAATATTGAAATTAAAAGGCCTCTGTTTGTGTCTTTAAAAAGACCAAACTTAGACGGTCTATTCATCCTTCCTTCTGCCTGAATCCCTCCTTCGTCTTCATGTTTCTCAGGGTTTACAGTGGGTCTTGCTGACCGAGGACGAGATTGCTTCCAGGATCATAACCATGGACGGGAGACGAAGTCAAAGCAAACGGTCTGAGCACCAGTCAACTCCTAACGGCCCTGGGGTCAGATACCCTCATCCTGTCGGGGAAGATAACCTCCAAGATGTTACCGATGCAAAGTTGATGCGTAAGCTGCAGGCTCAAGGTCAGTTTGTGTCATAGAAATGCTCAGCATGTAACATGGGCTGCCTTCCATTTGCATCTTTTTTTTTTACATAGATCAAGGTGGTTTGCTACACACATACAGTAATATCATGCTCAGTTAGCCAAAATAATAAACTTGTTTTGTTTTACTAGAATGCATGTTTTATATGATCATAATTCTTGATATTCACCTGCTTGTTTGCAGTATTGTTTTGGTTTGCTGTACTGCTCCTGTTGTCAATGCAAATAAAATGTTCATGCCTCAGTTGATGAAAGCCTAAAAATAGGTTGAAGTACCTACATTCTACATTTTTAAAGAACAATACATTAGTATTATTATTTTCAAAGAAGCTTAACCAATGTAGCCAAAACTCTGGAACTGTTGCATGATTTTGTTCAACATAAAAAACAAGTTTAACCAAACTATAATGCTGCATTGGTGATGACAGCACTCCAAAGCTAAAATATCTTCCTTTAAAAACTGCCAATGTCATTTTATTTATACAGCACATAAAAACAACGGAAGTTGACCAAAGTGCTTCACAATTAAGCCAAACAAACAAATAAAACATATACTATATTAGCTTAGATCTAAGAACATCTAAGAGAAACTGGTTGGAAGAAGAAAAAACTATTTATAAAAGTACAAATGTTGATTTATTTGTATAAAGTAATAGTTTTAACACATGCAACTTGCTCATACAACTGCAATCATCACTACAAATTTACACTTTTTCAAAGTTTTAAAAGTAAAATCAATGCTGGCAAATTCTCTGTTTTCATATGAAGTCAGTTTTTTTTAGGTTTTTAACTTTGGAGTCTGATCATTCATATTTTTCACCTTTTATACTTCAATATTTTGCAGAAGTAGCTCGACAGGCAGCTCAGATAAAGCTGATGAGAAAACAAGAAAAACGGGCCATAGCGCAGGCAGCCAAGGAGGCAAAGAAGCAACAAGGTAAACATCTGTTGTCTGATCAGATTCTTCTCTGAACCAGAAAATGTTCTGTGTTCAGACCTTGCTTGTTTGTGTTTTCAGCTATACTGGCGGCAGAGGAGAGGCGCAAAAAACGGGAGGAGATAAAGATTTTTAAACAACAAGTAAGTTAATTTTTTTAACATCGTGTTATAACCGTGTACAGCCACTCTGTTGAGGTGAAAAAAAAAACCTTTCTGTTCTAAAGAGAAAGTTGCTGTACTTCTGCAAAGACCTGCTCCATCTCACATTCTGCTCTCCTTCACCACTTCATAACACGCATGGCTTAACAGTTAATTCATTTGATCTCATCCCTCATCCTTTTACCAGGAGAAGATCAAGCGCATTCAGCACATTCGTAAGGAGAAAGAACTCCGTGCACAGCAAGTTCTGGAGGTTCGTCCTGAAAGTTATTGCAGAAACATTTTAAAACACTTCCACTCTGGTGTTGATGGAGTTTGCAAGAGAAAAAAAAGCATGCTTAATTGGTTTCTTGCAGAAGTACTATTGAATATGAAAATCTCCTCATATCGTGCTGGAGCTTAATACAAAATACAGTATTTCATTAAGTAGGATGAGGGGCAGAATTTACCACGGCTAGGTAAAAGCACCTATTTTGCATTCTCTGCCTAATACAAGCTGTTGGGTATTTCAGGTTTTATAAATCAAATTTCAGCTGACACGCATGGCAAGTGGCTCTTAACAGGATTTCATTGGGGATATAATTACTGATAGAAGTTTTGCTTAATTTATACTCTCTGCCTGCTGTTCTTTCATTAAAGCTACAACCATTTTGTCTCAGTGGTAATGACAGGAAATGAGAGTTTAATTCCCCAACATTTCAGCATGTTTGACGCAATCCTCACATCACTGTGTATAATCAGTATTGTATATAGTTCTGACAGCATCTTCTTTATTTTATATATTTTTTTAATGAGGACGTTAGTATCTCAGTGTGGAAAATACTGGTTTGTTTATGTGTTTTGTGTGCACACAGGAAAAAAGAAAGAAAAAAGAAGCTGCTGCCAATGCAAAATTACTAGAAGCTGAGAAAAGAGCCAAGGTGAGATTACATTTATGAACATTGTTTGGTTATTTTATCAATATTATTAAAAGTCAGTCGGTCTCTTTCTCAGCGTTCCAACAGCCTGGACCTCTGACATGCAGTTTCTGTAATAATGCAATTTTCTTGCTCTTTTGTACTGCTTGTTGGTGCAAAAAGAGATGCTGATTGCCTTAGTTTATCACTGTAATTAGAAAGAGGTTGGATCCCCTCATTTCATTCTACATGCATTTATTACTGATAATGTTTCCATTTGCACATTCCATTAACCAGTGATGCTTTGAGGGCTGGAAGTTTGCCTCTAATGTTGTTCAGTAAGACGAGAGAGCTTTTCATTTCTGTGCTTTTAAATGATGTTCATTTGTGTGTTCATGTTTTGGGTTTTCTAATTGAATTATTCCTGTTTACAGGAGAAGGAGTTTCGTCGACTTCAAGCAGCCATACTGAAACAGGTACGACTTTATTTTTAGCAACGCTACATTAAAACTACTTTGCCTCTACATTTAATTTAAAAACACTTAAAGGTGGTTTAACTGATTTTCATTTGCACAATTTATCTTGTTTTAAAGAGTGAATTTCTTTTTTTTTTCTGTTGATTTACCAACTCTTTCTACCAGGAGTTGGAGAGACATAGGCTAGAGATGGTATGAACATGTTTGTTTTCTCGGCTCACATCAAATCATATGCATGTTTTGGAATGAAAAGTTAGAATCAATATTCCTCACTGCATGTAGCATTTGCTGCTGACATTTAACATTCTTCTGCGTGGCCAGAACAGTGCACTGTGCTGTGGGTCTCGTACAAATGCAGCCATTATCTGTTGAATCAGACTGGATGGTGTTTTAATAAACTGGGAAAACTCACACAGCACAGTGTCTGTTTTGGAATTTACTCACTTGTTAGTTCAAAAGTAATTTTGTGTGTATTTGTTGTATATGTTTATCATGACAAACTCCAGAAGATCCTGATTGTTGTGTGAGGTGCTGACATGTTTGAACTGATGCTACAGTATTGATGTAACGGCTACATCTAACACCCTCCCTTCATCTGTGTTTTGTATTTCTTTGGGTGATTTTTGTTCAACTATTACACATGTAATCATCCCAGTGTGCAAAATGTGATCTAATTTGCATGATTTATAGATTATACTTGGAGTGCTAAAACCCATTTTATCTTCCACAACAAAGGCACATTTGTAAATTTGGTTAAAAACATGATTTTTTTTTTCTTCTGGTAGGAGAAGGAGCGGCGCAGGCAGCACATGATGCTCATGAAAGCTGTGGAGGCCCAGAAAAAGGCAGAGGTGAATAAATTACTGTTTGTACATTTTATCTCTTACTTACAGATTAGCAAATAATTTTGTGACCTAAACAATACTATTATTTGAACAGCTTTCAGTTGCGCCTGATTTACATTTATTGAAAAATTATACAGTACATAAAAATTACAGTTGTTTTGAACTATATGAGGAACAAAAAAAGAAATTTAAGAAACTGGGAGAGTGAAAAAACATCCTGATGGTAAAACAACTTCTCTGAAGGCATGTCAGGTGGTTCTGCTATTTTTGCTCAGATGTACATGTCAAACCCTTCCAATGTTTACCTGTATATTGACCCTCAGAAATCTTTAATTTTCATAAAAAATCCGTATTACGCACATGCAATACAACGGGGTGGGAGTGGGGGAGGGAGTTGTGTGTGAGACAAGCAGACTGTCGGCTGCAGAGAAAGTCAGAACATGGGGCGGAGGTAGCAGCGCCTGCAGCGCCGAGGAGCAGAGAAGGGAGGACGGGGAGAGGTGGGGTGCACTTATTTCTATCTGCAGAGAGGATTAAGAGATGGGTATTTAATTTTATTGTTTTTTTGTTGTTGTTGTTGTTGTTGTTTTGTTCCTACAGGCTCTGAGATGTAAAATAGCTTTGAAGCTGAGTTTTTGAAAAAATCTGATTAAAAAAAGTTCATGAAGGTTTATACACCCAAAATGGGAGAAATTTTGTGTAATTTACTGACAATCTGTACAAGTTCACATGTATGCTCAGACCAATTTACATTTAGACTTTTAAACACATTTTCATTAATGGGTACAAGCCCATCCAACATTGAGATCTGGATTTGTTCTCCATCTGTCTCAGATGCTTTCAAACCTTTATTTTGTTCTGTTCATTTGTGATTGCTTACAAAATGTTAATATGTTTAGAATGTATTTAACTAAATATGACCCGCCATGAAAGGTGATAATGTAATTGTCTTTAGTTGTGCCTGTTAGCAAAATATTACAAGAACTAGTGGATGAATTTTGATGAAACTCTCAGAAAGTGATCACTGGTTGTACATCTACAATTGATTAACTTCAACCAGTTCTGTATGGCACAGCTAACCAATTTTGCCCAACACAAAAATAGCTTTTAATCAATCAGTTGTACAGATATCGAGCTAAAACTTGGTGTGGTAGTAGCCAGGAGTCACAATTCTCTTTTTTTTTCTCTCTGCGAAAAGGTGATTTGTCATTGTAAAGATAATAGCTGTAGTTATAACATTATAATTACAAATTATATTACGTCTTTTAAGGGTGACAGACAGGTGAAGCTTTTTTTAACACTGAAGTGTGTATTTGTGTTGGAAAATTATTCCTGTGAGTTTGAAGTCCTCAGTAATGCCCCCTGGTGATCAAATGTATGAGTCACAAATGATGAAAATAGGGATTATTATTGCTGTACAATGCTTAAATCTCTATTTAGTCTTGTTTCTAATTAACTTAAATAACCCAATACTACTTTTTATGTTTCTGTTAGTTTTCTAGTTTGTAAGGAAGTGATGGGGTTGTGCACCTGAAAATGTAAATGTTATTGGTAGAATTGAAGATGTTTAGGTTTTAAAAACGCAAGACAATCAAATACAAAAAGATTATAAAAAAACTGTGTTTTGGTTTGTCCTGCACTGCAGGCAAACCTCACACCTGAGAAAGGTTGACTTAATTATTTACAGATTGGCCTTAAATGTAGCACCTGTAATGTTTTGTATCGTGCTGATGTGTTTAACTTATCGTAATAACTCCAAATTAAGCAGAAACCTACCACAAACTATAATTTGTTGTTAGGTTTCACCAAAGTAAATTTCTTTCCAGTGATGTGGGTTTGCCCCTCATTAGAAAAAAATAATAATAAAATGGTGCATCTGAAAATAATTTATTCATTTGAATTAAAATGTTATTTTGGAGCCTGCTAAATAAGCCCTTTGGAAACTGGCCGCACATTAAACATTAAAAGTCTTTAACATGAATTCATTTGTGGTGGGGGAAAATATAAAAATCTGGACTGAAGGGGGCAGCAATAAACCCTGCATCTCAGCTGCCAAAACGAAGAAGAGGAAGAAGTAGGAAGAGGAAAACAAAAAGGAAGAGGGGCGCGAGTCGGAGCTTCGGTTCAAGCGTTTCATCACTTCAGGAATGAGGACGAAGAGCAAGAGCCACTCCACCCGGGCCAAGGAGGCCAAAATGGCAATGCGCTTACTGAGAAGAGGCGAGTCGGACACGACGACGAAGAAACGCAGGTTACAGGACAAGGAGCGAAAACAAAGAAAAAGACTGCAAGAAGCAGAGGAACAAGCAGAGTTTAGAAGATTGTTTTTATTGACGTCACCTCCCAAAGTTCCCGGATGCGCTCTTACTGTGGAGGTACTCGTAATGATAACCAAAGTTTACTTTTACAAACTAAGGTTTTTTTAAATACTGTTGTTGGAGAATAAAAATAGTCAGATAAGCACATCAGACCACTCAAACTCTGAGTCCTACTGTTACAGTTTTTTTCTTAAATAACATGATTATTTCTTCTTTTAGGTCTTTGTTTTGGTCTGCTTTGTTAGTGGGAGCAGCTGATCCCGCTGTGCGTGTTTATGTTTGTGTTAGCAAAATATCTCATGACAAAATCGCTTATAGTAAATTTTTCAAAGTAATATATTTGTGTTTAGGTCTACAACATGTTTACTTTTATTTATTTATTTATTTATTTATTTATTTATTTATTTATTTGGGGGGGGGGTCAACACAGCTCAAGATGGCTGCTGTTAAACTTTATTAAAAACAAAATTGTAACTCAGTTTTACAGATATTGAGTTGGTGCGGTAGTAGCTGAGAGGTAGGGGTGGGAATCTTTTACTCTGTCACGATTCGATTCCGATTTTTGGAGCCACGATTCGATTCAAAATCGATTTTTCATTCAAAACTGATAATCCCTTTTGTTGTGTTCCCTAAGTGCTTCATTTTCATTTTGCAAACCTCGCTCATGTCAAACTCAGACTCAGTAAAAAACAAAATAAG
>JAUBOC010000160.1:9906637-9928668 GCA_032275365.1 Anablepsoides cearensis | reverse complement strand
TATGTGTTAAAATCAAGGTCATCCTCAAACATGAGGTTCTCTTAATTTATTTGGTGCATTTTAAATGTATTTATTTATTTAGTGGTTCATTTATGTATTTCTTCTTTTATTTCTAATTATGTCAGTTTTAGTCCTCCATACTGAAGACTTGGGAGATGTAGTTCAGTGGCTGAATCATGTGTGTTGGAGCAGGGAAAAACATGTAGGGCTGCGGCCCCCGAGGACTGACTTTGGACACCACTGATCTAGATTATCTGGCAAACAAAAGATCCAAATATCTCAAATACATTAAATTGTCTTTATGCTACCTTTTAAAAAAATCATATTGTCAAGGAAGGTGTCTTTTTTAACTTTAGCAAAACATGAGTAAAACAACTTCTTTAAAACATTGAAATAAAACTGTTTGGGAAGGAGAGGTGTGGGTTTGAGAGACTTACGTTGGTTTTTCTGCGACAGCGGGATAGATTGAGGTACAGCGAGACCCTCAGGTCTTTAAATGCCTTCAGGTCGTCGCCGTATCCTTCTCGGGGAAACTTCCTCAGGGCGTACTGGTACCTCTGCGCTGCCTCTTTCATCTTGCCTTTCTGAAGGACATAAAGAGGGGCAGACATGCAGTGAGGAAGAGGAACAGATCAAGGAATTCAGCAGATATTCCCTCCAGTATCTGTTTTCTGGCTCTGCTCCTTCCCTCCCATCAATTATACGTTCAGCTCAGCACACCAACATGTCACATCTGACAGGTTTGTCCTTTCTGCTACAAAACTCAATCTGTTAAATGTCAAACATCGATCATTGCTCCTTTGGTAAGTGGTGTGAAACACACACTGCTTTATTCAACTAGATTAGACTTTTTTTTGTCCCCACAGCTCCATTGATGTTACTTTTGTCTGTTTTTAACAACAAAGATCAGGAAACTGACTCAATGCAGAAACCTGCACTTTACAGTTGACTGAATTTTACCTTATAAAGCAGATTTCCCTCTTCCATCAGCTTCTGCAGAAGAATAATGAGGATATCAGGCTTGGAAGTAGCCATGGCCCAGGCAGCATTCCCTGTTGACACAAAAGGAATATATTATGTTGCCGTTTTTGTTGCAAACCCAGCGTCTGCTTATTCTCTTGAAATTGGTACAAGGTAAAGTTACCTAAAGATTGTACCTGATCGATCGTAAGGAGACGTTCTGTAGCCTTTAGTTTATTGAGGGCAGTTAGAGGGAGAAGTTAGGAGGGGGAGAGAAGAGAGGTCATGCAACAGCAGGAGAAGTCATTTGTAGCGAGAGGAAAACCAGTCACTAACTGCAGCGTGACAATATACAATTATGTGTCTCTCAGCCTGAAACAGCCTCGAACATGCAGAGGGGAAGGCATGGAGAGAGGAAAATTTCAATGTTCAGTCCGTTATCACCGGTGCTCTGAGAGAGCGCTGCAGATAAGCTGCAGAACCAGGCAACGCTGGAAACGTCACCTGGGTTGATGAGTTCTATTCTTGAAATTAGTCGAGCAGCAAATGAGGAAGAAAAGGTCCTGGCATACCACTAAAACATGAACACACACACACACACACACACAAGCTGAAGATCAAGAGAGAGAAAAGCAGAAATGGAAACCTTTTCCCACATTCCACAAAGTTTGTCTGTGATTGCTTTTAGAATCATGAAATACTGAGAAAAAAATAAACTGTTTCTTCATTTCAGGACATGGAAAGAAATCAGCCACCACACAAAAATACATTCTGCTGATAATAAAAGCACAAACTGCTTAACATATGTAACATGTAATCGATTACAATAAGTGCTCTTACCCAGCTTGGCTCCTTTCTTCAGCAGAGTCACCACCACTGATGTGTTCCTACAACCGATGGCCCGGTCCAGAGGCCTCATCCCACTGTGGTCCACATGCTCAATCACTGCTCCTCGTTCCACCAAGTACTGGACCTACAGGAGACCAGGCATCCAGGAACACAAATCCCAGAGTCAAGAGCTCGGCCAAAAACCTCATGTGCCCAATAAAGTCTTTGAAATACTGAATGAAGCTGAATAAAGGCGATGATTTGTTTAAAGAAAAAGCTCGACTTACAATTTCTGCATCTCCATAAAAGGCAGCGAGGTCCAGCGGAGTTCTTCCGTTTTTGTCGGTGTGGTCGATAACCGCACCTTTCTCCACCAGGAACTGCACCACATTCTTCCGTCCTTTCAAACAGGCCCAGCTCAGGGGCATCAGTCCCTCCTTGTCCATCGAAGTTAAAGAAGCACCTTTAGGTCAAACAGCACCGCAGAAGGTCATTTATTCAGATCAGGACATTAGCATTTGTGTTTGTCGTACACGTGAGCAGCTGCTGTTCACCTTTAGACAGCAGAAACTCTACAGTACTCAGGTGACCCTCACAGGCAGCCACCATCAGCAGAGTCCTGCCCTGCTTGTCACTGATGTTGATGTCAACGCCATGTTCCAACAGCAGCTCTGCAATCTGAAAAATAATTAGATTTTATTAGCTTCTGAGAGGCCATGATGTCCCATCATGTGATCTAAAGGTCATGTCAAATAAAAGTACAAGTATCTTAACATGAAATTACTTTGGTAAACGTTAACAACTTTCTACTTAATACCATTTTTAAAAGGAGCAGAAGTAAAAAGCCAGCTGAAAAATAATTACTCAAGTATAGAAAATCAACATTTCTACTTGAGTACAGTTAAAATATTTGTAATTTATTTTACAAATCTGGCATTTATCTTCTGTTTTGTTGTTTGTAATCTGCCAGAGTTTAACAATGACTCAGCAGTTTGGTGAATACAGTTCATAAGAACATAAAGTTCTGCTCGGCGAGTCATACCTGCCAGTGTCCCTGTCTGACCGCACAGAACAGGGGGGACATCCCCCGCCGGTTCACCTGCTGCACCATCGTCCCCTGCTCCAGCAGGAAGCTGCACACCTCCATCTTCCCCCGACCAGCTGCAGCCGTCAAAGCTGGAGGAGGAGGAGACATGCAGCTGTTAGGAGTTCTCTACAAAGAAGCTGGTTTAAACAAGGATACAGAACAGAGGTAGGCCAACACTCAGCTCAGGACGACAAACTGTGATTATGATTAGTCGACTTGCAGCAGACAGGGTTTAGTCATCATGGAGCACGTTGTAGTGCTGGGGTACAAACTCATTCTCATTCTTCACAAACAAGACGAGCCGGGCTGATTAGATTTAAACAGATGATGCTTGTTTCATTCAAGCTCAATAAATTACAGCCTCTTGTTCCCAATGTCTCAAAAAGAGATGAGAAGTCAGTTATTTCATGCATCAGCAGATAAACAAAAACTCATAAAAATCAATTACACAAATCCTTGTTTGTACTCATTTTGAAATTAAAATTATTAAAATAATAATAAAAAACTAAGTATTACTATAAAGATATAATAATTACAAAGTTGGATGCTTACAATCAGTCAACAGATGGACTGGTTTTAAATGAGCGCCGGTTCTCCAAACAGAGCGAGTTCCACTGCTAGAATGGGATCAGCTCTGCTCTCACATTCACCTCAGAGACTAAAAGGTGCCGCTGAGCCTCCATGTCTGACTGACATCATCCATCTGGATGTACAGCCATTGCAGCCAAAAACAACCCCGCCCGCCATCTGCTTCAAATGTGGATTTCCTAACAGTTAAATCAGCAGAACAATGACTCCCAACAGCTAAACTTAGACTGGGCTCCAGGGAGCCACATTAGCAACATGTTGGACACAGTCGTTTACAAAAAATATACAAGACAATTTCTATATTTATGACTCATGGCTGTTTGAAGTTAACTTATTCACACAATTCTTCTGGACAAAATCAGAACATTTCTGTAAAAATTCACAGTAATCTCAGCAGCATTCTTGATTTTCAAAAGGAGTTTGTTTCTCTTGTGTGATCATTTATGGTTTGCAACGACAGGTCACGACCTCCCATTCTGGCTTTGCAAATGAGAAGTAAGGACTGTTGATGATAATCTAAAAGCAATGTTATGTATTAAACTTGCTCAGGTTCTCTTCCCATGTTCAGAAATTGATGGAGAATTCTAATGAGGTTTGATTATAAAATGGGCAAAAACTTAATTAAAAAGATTTACACAGTTCAGAGCTACACAAAACTTTGAAAGAAAAAATGCTATTTTTCAAAAGCAGCAGATAAATTAAATTCATAGCTTCAACTCTACTTTAATGGACATATTTGAACTTCTAATGTGGGAGAAAATCCATCCCTCCATCATCTCTACCTGCTTCTCCCTCTTCACTAGTGCCAATATCCAGCAGTCACTGTGTCCATCACAGGGTCACATAGAGACAAAGGAGGCAAACAATCATTCTCTCACTCACACTTTGGGACAACTTAGAGCTACAGACTAACCTAACATTCATATTTCTGTAGGAGGCAACTGTAACACCAAGAGAAAACCCACGTATGAACAGGGAGAACATGCAAACACCACCCAGAAACCCCCCAGGCCAGGAGGCGCTTAACCTTTTCTCTGAGATGCAACAGTGCTACCAGCTGCTTTAAACAGAAAATATAAAAGTATTCTTCATGGGAACATTTTTTTTATATGATGTACATTTCATTATGTTTTCATGGGACAACACTGAAGATATGACTCTTTGATACAATGTAGTCAGTACACAGTTTGTATAACGGTGTAAACTTGTGGTCTCTTCAAAATAACTCAGTCGTTAATGTGTAAACCACTGGCAACAAACGTGAAGGAGATACTGTATATTGTGTCTATACACTGTTATGAGTATGTCTTTGAGTTCCTACTCTGTCAGAATATGATCATTAAAAACATAAAAGTCATTAAAATGGGAGACAGTGTTCCACCTGAGGTTAGTCACAGATACAGAAGCTGTCGAAAAGCTCAAACTGGTCCTTTTGCATTTTAGCATTTGTAACACTTAGAAAGACAAAACCTGCCATTACAGTGTTTTATAATGCAGCTCTAAAAAAACTCACAGGTGAAGTTTTTGCAAATGTTATACAAAAAACTTAAAGTACATTTAACACACTTGGAAATAAAACTTGAAATCCAAATGTTATAAATAAAGTAACTGCAGGGTGCTCACAATAACACAGAGGAACACGATGCAGAAGTATATTACATGGTGTTCATTTCTCAAAAGACTACTCTTTCACCACAGTTGCTTTTTGCCTTGAACAAGTTTTGCAGCAACTCGAATGGTTGTATGCCGTTAAATTACCTTTTCTTTGCAGAACAGGGAAGCGTTCTGCATCCCTAAAAAGAGGATTCTGAAAGATGAAGCTGGCACAGATGTACAACCCAGTCTGTCTCTATTTAAACACAGAACACAGCGGGCCTATTTGCATAAATATGCAATATACCATTGAATTTTGATTATGCCAGGAAGTCTCACGGGTTGTTATCTGAGAGCAGATTCAGGAACAGAAATGAATGACTGGTTTTGATGGGGATATTTCAGAAAACGCTTTTAGTTTCTGAGCATCACAGCACCAGCATCAAGTTATTAAACCTGCAGCTGAAAGGCAGAAGAGGAACTTGAGGTGAAACTAATTTATTACAGAGCTGGCTGTTAATCATTTTTTGGTGATTGCATCTGTTCTGAATAAGCTGAACTCCCTTTGCTCTCTCATCCCAACTCCTCCACAGGCAGGAACACAGAGGACCTGCGAATCATTTTATTTCTCCTGAGAAACTCCTCCAGCATGATCCAGTGGATCCACGTCATGATTTAAACTTTTCTCATCTATTCACTCTGATGAGCCTGCGTGTCTGCCAGGTAAGTGAAAAGATACAAGTGGTCACGCCAGAAGAAACAGCCGTGCATCCTCCTCACGTCAAGCTCAGAAAGTTAAGACATTCGTTTTTCCCCAGTTGTAAGCAAAGCATGAAAACTGGTAAATAAGTCAAAGTGAATCATTTAATTATCCTCCCGTGTGTTCAAAAAGCAAAACTCCATTAAATACACCTGCAATAAAAGCGGAAATAAAATCCCTGCACCACATGTCAGACTATAATTTAGCACTTAATATATAAATACAAACAGCTGCAAAATTTAAATGAAAAGTAACCACAACTTTCTGCAAAAGTCCCAAGTTTAAGTAGTTTTTTTCTGAACTTGTTCACTGAAATAAATCACAGAAACTAACTCTTACATGAACATGTTTTAAACTGTGTTCTTTGCTCCAGGAGAGTAAAAAAAAGGTGATAAGTTTAGCAGAAGCACCAGGTAACCCCTGTGGACCACCCCTCAGCTCACAGGCTGACCCATATATTCCTGCAGCACAGAACTCTGTGTCCTTTTTTGTTGTAAGTAAAGGAGATTTACCACAAACTATTATCACAATAGTTATTTAAATCTATTTAAATGTCATTAAATTAAAATAATATTCAAACCTTGTTTAAAAAAAAACTCAAACATGAACAGCTGTTTTATCACTTCACTCTTAAAAGCAGAAATTTGTGCTGAACATGAAAGACAACATTTAAAACCACTTTACACTAAAAACTACAGCTCTTTTAGTAAACTATAAATACTTTTATGGTATTGTTCATTACATGCAAGCGTCTGATGCTAATCCATCTTATTTAGAGTTTGAAACGACAGTAAAGAAAGAAGAAATGACCACAATCTGTAATATTTTTCAAATGATTGATGTAGTTCACTGAAATTCCTGTCACGTATTAGCCCTCTTACATCAGTTAGCCACATGTGGTTTTCACTTTATGTTGCTGCCCGCTCCTTTGCAACATTATTAAAAATTAAATTCACCTTCTCAGATAAGAAAAAGTTCAACTAATACCAACAACAACTATAAGGTTAAATTTGATATATAAACGCAACTGGTAAGATAAGAAGTCAAAGAAATATGCTTGTAATGTAATCCAGTGACCTGGATCTCAACAACAAGGTATAGTATTATCCTGAGCAGGAAGTACAACACATGAGAAATTAGAACATGCATTCAGGCCGAGACGATCTAAAGAGAAGGTGTGACTGAAGAGCAAAGGGACAAAACCTTCCACTGCAGCGTTCAATTAGAGCAGCTGGGACATGAATGCTAAAACAGCAGGTTAGAATACAAAAGAGCCATATGATGCTAAAAGATTGATGAGAACATACCTGTCTCGCCCCACAGAGTGTCATGACTATCAATTTGCACAGCATGCTCATTTTTCAACGCCAGCAGGTCCTTCACAACCTGCCAGAAAAAAGAGAAACTTAGATTAATCACCTGCAGTCGGAGTAAAAGACATCAAACAAACCTTCAAGAGGATATGCAAAAATCTGACGCAGAAGACAGAAAAAAAAACAAGAATTTTAGAAAATTATTATAATTGACATTTAGTCCTTGAGATTATTTAGGTTAAATCCAGTGGGATTAATAGCTAAACATAGTTTTTGTTGGATATGAGGGTTGACAGATTAGTTTGGTCCATTTCTGAGGCAAGATTGAACATAAACACTGGACTAAACAAGCATTCAGATAATTATTGAATGGGTTCTAATTGCAGAACAACTTCAGAATTGATACACACATGCTAACATGTAGCATCCATATTTACGTCTTTATGTGACGTCACCTTTTCTTCTGTGCTTCAGAACTGCAGACGGTTCATACTAGAGTCTGATTGAGGTCTCATTTCATTGATAATGTGCACGACCACAAACATAAATCAATTAAAATATTCATAAAAACAATATTTATCTGAGTAGAGAAGTATTTGACGTATGTCAGTATATATGTAATTGTATGTGGTTATTTGGTATGTACATAAGATATTTATATATGTACACATATTTAGAATGTATACAGTAGTATATGTGATATAATATTTTATATAATATGCATGATGTTGAAATATACATTGAAATTGAAATATATTTTAAAATATATATCAATATTTTTGATTAAGATAAATGCGTAATTTCTTTTTTTTTCTTTTAGGTTCTTTTTATTGTAAATAGAATTCTGTTGGACCCCAGTAAGAATAGCTGTAGTTCTACTGCAGCTAATGGGGATCTTAACAAAACAAAAACAAAACCAAACAAAAAAAACCCAATAAAAATATGACTACAAAAACATTAATAAAATATAAAAAAACCTAATTCAGCATTAAGGCCTGCAGAGTCATCCCCAGTGAGAAAACCTCCCCTGATTTTCTTTATCCTCCCACTCATTAATGCGTTTTGGTTGCTTGTTGAGTGCGTTTAAACGTGTCCGTCAGACCTGTGTGTGTCCCATGCTCGAGGCTGCGATCAAAGCCTGCTGCAGAGCTTTGTTCTTCAGAGAGCCGTCCTGCTGCTGCCCCTCAGCACTCCATTCCAGCTCCAGCAGGTACTGGATTATCTCGGTGTGTCCGCGCAATGCGGCGTGCACCAGAGCGCACTGGCCACTCTTATCAACATGATCCACCTGGTAGGAACACAGGATTCTTGGAATTACTGTACAGAAACTGGAAACATGTCTAATATTTCAGGTAAATACTGAATGTTTCAAACAGCAGATATGTAAGATAGCATTAAACCGGTGGTCCAACGCTTTTAATCATGAACCAGATCAGAGAAGCAGCTAATGTGTGAGAATTTATTTTCTCACCTTTGCTCCCTTGTTACAGAGCAGCATCACTAATCCCAAGTGTCCTCCAGCAGCAGAGAAGCACAAGGGGCTCATGCCGTTTTCGGACACAACATCCACGCTGGCACCGAACTCCAGCAGCAGTGAGGCGATCTCATGGTGGCCCAGGTGGCACTGGACGCAAAGCACTGGGGCGTTGTTCAGAACCTCTGTGCGGTAATTCACGTTAGCTCCTCCCAGCATCAGGAGTCGGCTTACCTGATTGTACAAACACACACACACACACACACACACAAAAATAAATTAACTAAATCAAGACCTAGCATCAATGCATTCTGTCTTCCTGAAAGTTCCAATAAAAACCATCTACTTATTTTTTGCTAAAAGATAGTTTGCTAGGATGCGATAAAAGAATAAAAATTGTCATTTATACAGCAGCTTCTGTAAAAATTATTATTGCACTCATCAGCAGACATTTCTATTGTTCTACTCTGTTCCAATGCTCAAAATGTTACAGCTACGATACAGAAATAAAAAAAATGCTGTAATTTTATTTTAAGATGGACTCCTGGCTTTATGCAAATCTTATCTTAAGTATTCCTCGAGTCCATTAGTGACAGGGATTTGTAGATACTTCTGTGTCCTCATTGACTAATTCAAACTCTTCAAGCAAAGGTCACAACCAAATAAAGTGGCTACAAACACTGAACACAATTATCAAGTTAGTTTTACTCTCCCATAAGGAGGAAATCAATAACAAACAACTTATCAAAAAAAACTGCATTGCTAAATGAGAGTTCTGCAACAGGGGATGAAATTGCGTGCAGAATCAATTAACAGAGACTCTTATTTTGTCCCCAAAGGACACAACAACAAGGTCGTTGTGTAAATGTCTCTTTGAGTGATTCTACGAGAAAGCCCAATAACTCACATCGGACAACAAGTGATGGAGCCTCACAGAAACCATAACCTTAATGGCAAAGAAAACCAATTTCATCGCGAGCCAGAATACATAATTTTGATGTAATTGCTTTTCCAGAAAAAGGCCAATCATTATTTTCCCTGAAAACACAACCACAGTGGATGGAATTACACGCACACACTTGTTCTTTGTTAGCAGCTTAATGAACTCTACTACCGGCATTAGCCTAATTAGTGATTAAATAAAAAAAGCACGGTTGGTATTTACCGAGCCCTTTTCTGTACGGAGCTCCAGAAGTGACAAGTTTTAACAGCAACGAGTTTAAAGTGAATATCTGGCTATAAAAAAAAGTGAATATCTGAGGAAATAATACAGATGTGGAAGTCAGTTTTGTTTTGTAATATTTTCTGCTCCCAATATTGAACTAGCTATTGTTGTTCGACACATTTTTCAGTTTCACTCTAACAGTTTTAATCTTCCATGTTTTTATAAGATTAGGGCCATACGTTCTGCAGAATTAACTTCCTTTATGACAGAAAAATGACAGGTAAAGCTCTTGATGTTATTTCAAGCATCAACACATGTATTAATGCAAGCATGAAAATGGAAAATAAACCAATGAGAGACAACTTCTTGCTTCATCTGACAATACATATTAGTTTTAGTGATATTAACCATAAAAAGAAAAAAAAAACATTTATTGAATGTAAAACTTGCCTAATTTTATCAGCTGCTGAGCTAATTTGTTTTACCCAGAAAAAAAAAAAAAAAACTAAAAAAAAAGTGTTCACCTTGACGTTCGGTGTGTAAAGGTTCCTCAGGGAAGCCAAGGCTGCAGAGAGTCCATCAGCACTGCAACTGATCCACAGAGCCTGAAGCACACTGGACGACACGCCAGTTTTCTTACTCAGACCCTGCAGATGAAGCAAAACAAGCACCTGAAATTAACAGTGATAACACTGAGAGGCAGAGGTTTTCTCAACAC
The DNA here is from genome assembly GCA_032275365.1 of Anablepsoides cearensis. Taxonomy (NCBI): domain Eukaryota; kingdom Metazoa; phylum Chordata; class Actinopteri; order Cyprinodontiformes; family Rivulidae; genus Anablepsoides; species Anablepsoides cearensis. Next base: position 9,918,182 of record JAUBOC010000160.1, on the reverse strand, counting down.
TTTATGCACACAGAATGGATATTTTCAAATAAATGTAATCTCAGCAGCTGTACCTTAAATATGTGGGCCTTCAGGATGTGGTGGCCCAGCTCCATTGTCTGCTGTCGATTCAGTTTCCCTTCTTGGCGAGACAACATGAAGGCCATGAAAGCGTGGCCAGTCCTGAAGAAAGAAAAAAAAAAACTGCTGTGAAACCACAAAAAACTGTCCATCTGCAGCGTATAACTTGAAAGCACTTATTATTCGGGTAATAAAGAGCAACGCTGCGATGTCATGGAGAACCTCTTTACACAGCTGCTGTGCAGTAATCCACAGAAAGATGCAGAAAAGGGTTAAAAACACACAACTGGTCGTTTATTTCATTCTGGCACCAATTAAAACCGAACTTCATTAAAAGGACATGCATGATTGCAGCTCACTTTGATCTGGTTGCAATTCTCTCCATTTGAGCCGAGGCACTGGAAGGTGCAGCGAGGCAGGCTTTTGTCTGTTTGTGCCAGACTGTGAGCCTTTTGTTTTTAATGAAGCTGGAAGGCTGTGAATGACCAGAATATGAATCCTGGCGCTGATTCATTTACAGACATCAATATGTGAATAGATGTGCAGGGGGGGCAAACTGACATCATTCAGCTTATTAAGTATGTATAATCATTACACATAGACCTTTTTAAATTGTTCAGACTTCTGAAATGGACCCATCTGTCTCAGACAGTTTGTATATTCTGTGTACCTGTTTCTAAAAAATAAATGACATGTTTGGGTTAGTGTGTATATATATTAATAAATAAATAAATGTCAAAAAAGAAAAAAAAATATATATATATATATATATATTTGCCTTTTTTAAAAGAAAAATTGCTAAGTCAGCCTGCAGATAACCACAGTTACAGCTTCAGAAATGCAATAAGATACAACAAAAAATAGGCCTCCCTTTAATTAAAATGTAATTTTATATACTCCGTTTGCAGCAGTGCAGTGTAATGGAGCATCGTTGTAAATTGTTTTTAACAGTGCAAAATAAAAACTTGTCATGGTTATTGGTGTACCTGCTGCATCTCAAAACACAATTACCTCGCTGAGTCAGAAGTGTGTGTCGTGCTGTGTGTATTGATTCAGCTTATTCTTTATACACACTCCCTTGCCTGCATGCAAAACAGCAGCAGCCACAAAAGCAAACACCATGAACAATTAATTGGAAGCCATATTGTGCAATAAAAGCTCGTTAAATAATTGGTTTTTTACTAAAGTGTCTGCTGTCATCCTCATCATTCTGACATCAAGGGTTGAATTTTCATCTTTGCTCCAAGCTTGAGATGAAAAATTACAGATTTTTTACCAATTTTACTTTCCTTTTATCAACACCACTTAACTGTATTCTGCTGCAGACTGAAGTGTGTGTGTGTGTGTGCGTTAGCTGCAAGAGCACCATCTTAATGCTTTCCAAGCTTATGTACAACAGAGGCCCACATTTCAAAGAGTGGATTACATTTGCTCACAGAGCAGAGGACTGACCTGGGGTCACAGAGGAAATCCGTACTCTCTCCATCAGCTCTCCACACCAGCCACTCTCTGAAGGAGGGGTGGCAGAACATGCGCGTCTTGTCCCGTCGTTTGATGAGAAAACCCGAGAGCAGCTCCATGCGCTGCTGAAAGTCCTCCCACGGCAGCTCGCCTCTGATGAAGCCGGCGTTGATGGCCTGGAACAGCTGCTCGTCGGTCATGGGGTGCAGCGAGGCTAGGGCCACGTTGAGGATGGGCAGGGAGCGCTCGAAGGCCGAATTGGTCATGAACTTCATGTTGCACTGCAACTGGTAGAGTTCGGCCAGGGAGACGGGCACGACTTTGTAACTGGAGCTTTTGATCACGAGGTGGCCTCTCTCAAACAGGTCCAAGGTGAGCTTGAGGTACAGGTAGGAGCCCTGGCTGCGTGAGATCAGGTGGCTGCTGAGCTTGCTCACGGTGCCGGGGTCAGCCTTGCCGTTCAAACTGATATTGTTCATGATTTCTTTGCTGCTGTTGATGCGGTGCTGGATGTAAGCATTCAGGTCGGTGCTGATCTCCTTGTTGTCAGAAAAGTCATCCAGGGAGATCTGAGAGAAGGGCAGGAGGCTGGTGATCTCCTGTGGAGGACAGAGTGGAGACAATCAGTGAAGAACATTTGTGCAACACTTGTGCTTATTATTACCAACCAGCATAAACGATAAAGGTTTTGCCCAAGTCTGTGTGTAAGCCTGTAAAAATCTTATTAAAGAAGTGAAACTTTCAGCAAGTAATGACTTTATTTTCCATCTACAACGGATTCATTTTCAGAATCAACCCAATCCAAGATGGCTGCCAAAGCTAATCGCATCAGTCAACACAAAATTAACTATAATTCAATTTTATGGATGCTGAGCTAACATTTGGCATGACAGTAGCTTAAAATGACTTATGACACATATTTTAAAGTCTAACAGATTGTGCACAATGTTTTATCCCTCAAGATTTAACTGAAAGGTCTAAAACTCCATCCCCTCTCATCAAAAAAAATGATCTGTTTAAGATGTCCTGAAAGGCTTTTAACATTCCTCTAATTGTCTATCAGCCCTCAATAAAGAAAAATGTTTGAAATAGCTAATTATTTTCTACATAGTTGTTTTGCAATGAAAAACATATTTGCAAAAAAAGAAGAAAAGTCTAAGTCAAGTCTTTGCAATCTGAGCTGTTATTGAAGTAAATTCTGCTTGTGCACATTTATTATCAGAAGAGGCTCTCTGAGCAGCAGGGAAGCAAAGCTCACCGAGCTATCAGGCCAAAGCAGACATTTTTTTTTTACAGTTAAAATGTGCAGCTATGAAGAAAACAAGAAGGTAAAAATGAGTATTAAGAGGCAGGGGATGGATGGGATGGTGGCTAGCAGGCAAGCAGAGGTTTTAGCCAAAGCTCACATTTCAATCCGTGTCCTGGGGTTTGGAGAAATCAATGCACCTTAATCCTGCAATCCTCTGCCTGTCTGAGGCTTGAGAAACATTGCCTTGGTGAGATAACACTTCTCATGACAGGGTACAGCACACAGGCGCAGACTATATGTATGAATGTGCTGAGATCATAATCCATAAGACGAATGAGGAGTAAGCAATGCCTCGCAGATAAACCAAGTATTAGTTTATCAAGCAACAGAAACCGAGAAAGCAAACAAGTTCTGAGGCTGCAAAATATCTGCTTTTATAACAAATAAATGTTTTACTGTGTTCACCAAAGAATCCCTAATTAAGATATTACTAACACAAAATAAATAGTAATGATCAGACATATGGCTTCATCACAGTGAGTGATCCTTGCCATTAACAGAAAACAGCGTGCGAAATTCAGCTTAATGGCTTGAATTCGCGCTGCATATTGATGGACAGAAGTTGATGCCTGGCTTGTGCCCGAACATTAATAACCTCCATTCTGAATGTCAGTCGGCTGCCGCGCCATTATCCAAGACTCCATTGGTTGTCACATGGCTCATCGGGCCTGCCAAAACCTCATCTGAAGCCAGAGTGAGAGCTCGACACAGCCGCGGAAGATCTTTGTAGGTGTTTAACCAAGGGGTCGCCAAGTTAGTCGGCTCAAAGTCATTGGCTGCTCTTTCCTGTCTCGCAGTCCTGGGTCACCGTCTGCCAATTCTTTCCTGAATCTTCCTGGACGTGCCCGGCTTTTTCCACAGGAAGTCTCACGTGTGTCAGAATCGACAGTCGGATGTCAGAGAGCGTGTTGAGAAGTGACAGCAGATCCCACTTGAGATTTTTTTTATAGGTTCAACGGTTGAAATAAAGAAAAACAATAAACTCACATACAGCTTATTAAAGCTGTTACTTAGGACTTGTAATGTGTAGCAAAAATGCAAATACAGGATTTTTTTCTCTCACATCTTAAACTTAAACTTTTTCCTTTTTTTAAATACTGAACTATCTTGCTTACCAACAAGTTGACCCGAACAGTGACCACCAGCTTAAGCCAGGGGGGGAACTTGGTAAAGATCTTTGTGATGAAAGAGGCAATGGTGTCTCCATAATCAGGCTTATGAAACTCTGCTTCATTCAGCCCATCGATCAAGATGATGTGGTCCTCTTCTGAAATTTTCCTCTCTGTAACCATAAAACATCACAATTAACACAAGGAGTTACGTTAGTATCAACAAAAATATGTTGTGGTGAAAGTTCAGAAAGGAGATATAAGTTGTAGCACTTAACACATGACATTTATTAACACTTTTATTAGGAGGAGGGGAGTGTTTGGAGTATTAATGTAAAGTACACAAGAAAGGAGGGAGTAAAATTCACAACTCGTTGCTAAAGGTTTCATGTCACAGACCTGACAAAGGTGTCTGATCTGTGACATGAAACAGTCTTTAACATCCTTTTGGTAGCAGATTTGTCAGTATTAACCCTTCTACACAAATGTTTCTGTTCAACCTAAAGACTCTGAAAATGATGATCATTAGCACTGGTTTGATGTAACTCATTAAAAAGGACATATATGCTTTGAAATCCTTGTTCACATTTAAATCATTCACTTACCGTCTATATAAAGTGGAACTGCATTGCTTTTGTCAAAAATCCTCTTTATTGTAACTCCACAAGCCCCTCTTTCACCCCTTTTCATAAAAACAAGTTTTGATGCTGTCTCTTTAAATGAGCTGCTTGACAACACGCCCAGCTTCCGGTCCATTCTAGTTTGATAGAGACTATATAGTGGTGCAGCAAATTTTTATTTACAAATTTATTCAAATATTTGTCCATCCAGCCTTACATGTTGGATAACTATATTGTAGTTGGTAAGTCCAGACTTGGCAGTTCTGTCACAAACAATTTGAGGTAATAGTTAAAAAAACATCATATTAAATAGAGAAAACTGAATGGGTTGATAAATATGATCCAAAACAGAATATAAAGATATCTATGCAGCACCGGGAAAAACAACATTTAAATTTTCTGCACGCCTAGAGAGACACCACGTACACAACAAAATACATTTGACCACTAAAAAAGTGATTTTTTTTTTCTCCTGACTACAATCTTTAATGATTACAACTATAAACACATGTATAAGAACTGATGCTGTTTTGAAAAAAAAAAAAATTGTTTCAACCCACAACAAATGTTTTATTTGACTTTTTTTCTTTTAACATCTTTTACTTTAAATGCTAGCTCACTTTGACTTTTGGAAATAATTTCTATGCGTGAAATCATTCTTGCTGTTATTTTACAACATTTGCACAATACAATAGCCCTGACTCCAGGGCACGTTCCTTTTACAAGGATTTCCAAAAGCTTCACAGCAGAACATCAGACAAGTGCCGTTATGTCTTCTGAAGTTTTTATGAGCAAAATCCTAAAAGCTGCTGACTAAAATACTTGTTTTTTCTTTTTTACCTTTACGAAGGTTAGCCAGTGGTTCCAGGACCCCCCTTCGGAAAGCAGCCATGGGGTCCTGGACACAGGAGCGCAGGCTGAGCATGCTCTGGAGGTGGGGCTCCTTCAGCAGCAGCTCTCGGTACGCAGAGAGCTGGTGTGCTCTGCACAGCAAGGCTGCAATACTGTGTACAAATTCTGGCACCAAGCAGGTGTACGTGTTATCTGCCTGGCAGTAATGATATGCAACCACCTGCAACGAGAGCAAAATGAGAGGGAAGTCAGTTAAAAGCAGAGAACGGAGAAATAATTGGCCAGATTATGAACCCTTGAGTAACTTCAAAGCATTTGCAAAAACCAACAACTCTGCTTACTAGAAACAGTTATACAATAGATTCATTGCTTCCTTAAAGCCACACATAATCTCCTCAAACAGGCGGAGACAAAGATTTGATTCTCCCTGGTTGACACAGAACAGATGACAGATAAATTGGGCGAAGGTTCACCACTTTACAAACTCTTAACGGGAGCTAATAATTACTGTGTGAACTAAAAATCAGAATTTTTGGTGACTGACTACAGCCTCGTGCTTTGTTCTGAGGATGTCTAATTTTAAAGGGAAGATGAGGAACAGAGGTGAGAAGAGGAAAAGAGAAATACCCCTGAGATATTTGACTTTACCAATTACAGTCCAAGCAGGAGCTGAGACCCTTGAAAGGCAGAAAGAGGTGTTCTGTTCCTAAGCTGACTCCATCTTATGCTGTTTTATACTGCAAAAACAATATTCTGCTGGAACAAAAATACAGGCTAAAGTAAAAACACTTATTATTCTTCCTGTGTACTATTATAACGACTTGAACATGACCTTTTTCTTTTTTTTAACCAAGCCATTATAATAGAGATCTAAATATGAATTGTATTTACCGTAAATTCTTCGGCCCAAATTACAATGACGTAAGGTTTCATGCTCCATCTTCTAAAATGTCTCATCTGAATGCAGTAGTAAAAGTGTTGCTCCAAAGTGAACCTCATAATTTAAACTAAACAAATGGAATGACTCAGCCATTTAAACATAAAGCACTTTCTTGTTTATCTGCTCCAGACGTCTGGAACAAAGTTAGGTAAGGACAGCATGAATCATTAGCTCGAAAGAGAAGAAACCTTTAAGCTAAAGGAGTAAAAACAACTAACATATATCATCTAAAATAATAAAGAATAAAACTGGGAGGTGGTTTTTATCCCACAAACATCTGCAGAAAAAGCCGTAACCGCAGAAGGCACGAGCTAGTCGATGTAGCTGCTGCAGGAAAACATGAGAGGGAATATCTAAAAGGGCGAGTGGGAAACTGTAAGGTAACCTGTACCTTCTATAAGCACAAGTCAACCAGAGGCGCCGCATCAATAAGCAATGGAAGACAGGATGATGCAACACTGCAGTGAACCTGCAGCAGTTAATCTAAAGCACAACTGCAAATTCACGTCTAGAAACAAATGTCTGAAAGTGGGCTCAGTAAAAGAAATAAGGCATAAAGCTTGTGATACACCACGGCACGTAATCGCCTCAGAACCCTGTTATGAGACCACTTTTAAATCAATGATTAAAAGGAGCAGGCAGAATTTGACAGAAGCTGCTCAGTGTTGCATCAGAGTTCACACATCACAGGAACAGAGCCCCCCGAGAGAGCGCCTATTGGAAACACTTTACTCAGTAATTGGCTCAAGAGATATTTCTTGGGTTTCACAGACTTTTAGGATCTCTCTGCATAAATAGTGAGCTATCTGGTGCATGAACTGTCCCAATGGCAAATGAAATTTGTGCAATGTCAATGTGTACTACAATAAAAGGCAGCCATGGCAGGGAGAGCCTGTTAAATTTAAAATATGTTATGAGAATACCAGCATGTATTAGACAAAGTGAAAGCCAGTGAATGCCTGTTTCAGTCAAATAAAAAAACCTATTAACAGGATAAATTATACTAATTAAAAAAACAACCATCAGCAGAACTAATCAACTCAAGTTAATGCCACTCAGAATCATAGATCTTGTCCTTGTTAATGCAAGTTAAACTTGTCCTGAAGGCACAGAAATGCTAAAAAAATATGAAATTCCTCAAAACTTTAGTCAGCTACATAGAAAGCGTATATGTTTCAACTCTCCTTGCTATATCATACACAGCCCATGTTATTGTGTAATAATAAGAAGACGACACTTCTTAATCCGGTGAGGACTTATTTATAAACGGAATATTTTTAACAAACAAACAAATGGTCGGGCATGCCTCTTTCAACTTTTCTCATGAGTTTTACTAAACGAGAAATATTAACTTCAGCCATCATTTTTAGCACAAACACTAAAAACAGGAGCAAACAGCTAAGCCTATTAAACGTTTAAACGCATGTGTTTAATATGTCCGTACAAAGATGAAAAGCAGCAGTTTTTTCATCTGAACCCAGCTTGACATGTGCACAGCTTAAGACTGTCAGAACAATTAGACACACGCGTGTCGTCAGAAGACTTCTTCATTTAAAGGCAGAAAAGCATTTAGAGTATTTAACCTCCAAACAACTTTGCTCCCCTGAAAGTAAAAGAAAATATAAAGTTTTGTTTGTCTTTTATGAAAAAAAGGAATAAACTGTTAGTCGGTGGTAACACAGTTATATTTGAGAATTTAATGAGGGATGCATTTTTGTGATTTCACATGTCTATATCTGTATATTTGAAGACATGGTTGTAGCATTTGTTGGCTACTATGAGATCAGTTGATGGTCACAAATAACCATCAGGCATATATTAAGTTAAAACTATGTGCTTTGGTATTTGTGCCCCGTGGATTGTGGGGTGGGGTATTTGTTGATCGGGTTTCCTCATATCAGATGTCTTTAGATTGTGACCTGTTGCTATATTGGGGAGTGTGATCGGGCTCACAAAATGTCAATTACATTATTTTTTCCCTAACAGAACATGGCTTTCTAACAAGATTATGTTACTCGCTTCACTTGCCAGAGGCTACGATGAACACATCGCATCAAATTTTATTTGAACCAATGCCACAATCACTTTTTGAATCATCAAATCTATATTTTTGAAATGCTAATTGCAATTTCACTTCAAATCTCCTGGCAGGCATTTAATTTATTATTTTTTAATGCAGACACTAACAAACACAGTTGGCTCAGTCTCCTACCTTTGAAGCAAGACGTTTGACGGCCTCCTCCCTGCGCCGCTGCATCTCGGGGGTTCCTGGGCAGCTGTTGGCACTCAGGGTGTTGGTGGCACTGGATGGTGGAGTGGGCTGCGGCGGCTGGCTGAGAGGAAGTTCTGCGCCTTGTCCTGCTCCGCCTAGAAGATGTAAAAAGACTTTTAATATAAACAGTACTAAGCAAAAACTTTAAACCTAACTACATTTCTTGGAGACAGACTTTAACATAAAAACTACATACAGCAGATAAGCAGATTCAGACAATCATGTCTTTAAGAAAAATAATCAAAATTCCTGCAAAGACCCAGTACAGAGCTGAGAGATGCATCAGGTTTTAGTTGATCCTATATTTTAAGTTTTGAGCTTTAAAAGAATAACCTTGCAGGAGTTATCTTTGGTATTTAAAAAAATAACTAAATAATAGGGAAAAATGTGTCTGTCAGAGTGCATTAACAAAGTAGCTAAAAATCCAATTTAAAGTTGGTTCTTTGCTAATCTGTGTTCTGTGACAACATTTCACAGGTTAAGACCTTCTATTAAGGATTCTTTTTTTGTGCCTGAAGGTTTTTTTAAGTTTTGCTTTGGATGTTGGCCGTGTCAGAGTGATGTGACAAAATAAACAAGCAATACATTCCTCTAAATCTGCTAAACCATAATTAATGTATTTTTTGTTATTGATGGGTAAAAAACATTGCTTATTTCTTAAAAGTTGGTGAGCAATTTTGAGCATTTTTTGTATGATGTAAAAGCAAAGCATGTAAACAATCAATTTAATGACAAATCTATATTATTTACATATAATGAAACTTTACATTAAAAAAAAAACGATTACTTTTTGGGGAGGCACTGGGACTGTTGGAGGCGATCTGGCGCATGCGTCCTCCATGGCAGCTTAGCGCTACCAGCCGGGAGATAATGGCCGTCTTCCCAAAGCCCACGCTGCCCAGCACCACCGCTCCCTGGTTCCCACAGGATTCACTGGCCTTCAGGACATCTTCCAGCTGCTGAAAGAGCCAGTCTCGCCCAACAAACACAGAGTCTGTGGTGATGCTGGGTACCTCAAACAGTAATGGCTTGAGCATAATGTCCACGGGTTTGTAGGGAGCAAAACGTGCTGCAAATGGAAAAAAAAAAAGTAAATTATTTGCGGTGGCACAAAAGAATAAAATTTTAGAGACCAATATATTATTGTGAGGTCACTTTATTATTAACAATCCAGGTATCTGTGTTGAACATCTATAACTCCTTACATCATGTCAGAAACAAACAAAAAAAATTTACATTTAGTGGTTTGTTTCTTATCATCTGTAATTGCAAGAACTAAAGATAATCTCCATGTTTCCAAAGATCTACATATCTAAAGAAAACCAAGTTATTCATGCTTTGGATGTTTCAATGACGCAGAAGATGCACACACACACAAGAATGAAGTGAGCTGAACAAAGAAATTTTTTTACTGAGAAGAATGCAGGATGACACGACACTGAGCTGCGGCTCACAAACATCTTCACAGTTTAGCTTTTGTTCGTGTAGCCATGGCATTGGAGTTTTAAATACGACTAAAACTATTCAAGTGCTTTAATTTGAGGACGTTCAACACAGATGAAAGACAGTTTTTCCCCTAATATACCAGAGTGAAACCAAAACGATTTAATACATGTTACTGGACACAAACTACAAACACCTCTCTCTTCTGATCTTATTTTTTGGTGACAGTATGGGTTCTGTATGTATCTGAGCAAAGATTTCACACTATGACTGTATCCTAACCAGCTTCTCCACAGTGAGCACGATAAGACTGCAGCCACCTTTAGAGTCCTGAGGCGGCCGTCCTCCGGTGTTGTGCCAGGGCAGGCGGATGGACGTCCGCAGGGGGGTGTTGCGTTGTTCATCGAGGAAGCTCAGGTCTTCCAGCTTTGTGGAACTGGTCGCTGTAAACGAAGAAACAAAAACAAAACAAACGTCTCATACGTGTGTAAAACAAATGAATCAGAAGCATCAGACACCAGCAGATCTCCAAGAGAGAATGAGTGAAGGAGATGAAGGCAGCGTGATCTGATATCTGTAGTTTCCTAGAGGCAGTGTGTGCAATAACCACTAAGCATTGCAGAACTCTAAAGTTAAGGCAGATGCACTCTGTTTTATTGTGATTTCATCTGACAGCTACACACAGATTACAGTAAGAGGTCTATCCTTACAAACACACATCTGGGCTGTACAGAAAAAGTAAATCACCTTTATTTTTCCTGAAAATACAGAGTCACAAGTAAGAGGATTGCCCTGTTGTCAAGTCACAGCTGTAGTATTTGAAGAGTAAGCATATTACTCTAAACTAAACTCTACAATGGAGCAGAGAATAAAGCAAGCATTAACACTTTTAGCATCTTAAAAATAAAAATCTACTTCACATCCTAAATAATAAACTCAAACCAGATTCATTCATTAGAATTTAGTTTTTCATTTGGAGCAAAAACCTCACAGCAGGAGATGCTTTTTAATCCCCCAAAACAGAAGAGGCCTCCGTCTGAAACTAAACTGCAGATCAACTGTTTCGAAGAGCTCATCATTACACAGCAATTCAGCTTGTGTTTTGAAGCATCAAACCTCTTAATCCACTAAAGATGTGCGTTAACGCAACAAGGTCTCTTCTCCAATAGCGGTTCATTTTTCCATGGCGCTTCAGTCTCTTTTGGCCTTGCTGAAGACCAGAATCAAAGGCTCCATTTTCATCTTTTATCTGCCTCAAATGAGAGAGACTGTCACAAACACTGCACTCCTCACTTCTTCTTTCCCCTCACTCGGTCGCTAACTTACTCTGTGGAATGTCCCACTAATTAAAACCCGTCTGCTGGAGCTGCAACAGGAATAAAAGTTACTTTTATTGCAGTAGACTGAGTTTTCCTGTATAACTGAGCTATTTTAATTCTCTGCAAATTAAATACATGGCAAACAAAGCATTTAAAATAT
>JAUBOC010000160.1:9887400-9897886 GCA_032275365.1 Anablepsoides cearensis | reverse complement strand
TTCCATTTAAATATAAAATCAGCATTTTAATAACAACTAAAGGTGACATAGATACTTTATTATGGTATAGTATTTAAGTATATGCCTCAGAAATACATAATATTGTCCCTTTAAAGACCTGCTGAAGAGCAGAGAAACAACTAAAACATGCAGGGTAGTGGGTCACGAAAAGTAGCAGGACGCCCTTTTATTTGAAAAAGAAATGGTAAAGTGGCATATCTGAATTCCCTGGCAAGTAAAGGGTGAGGGGGGCTATTTTTTAGCTTATGTCCAGAACATAGCTGCCATCTTAAAAGCCACTATATTGGACTAAAACTAAAAGTGACTTTTGACCCACCCTGTATATCAATACAGGAGGTCTCCCTTTTCCCTTTACAACAGTTCCTAATACCTGCAGATCTTCTGGTTAGGCCTCAGACTTGATGACACTGCAGCATTACCCCAAACGATTAATTTTGATTTGCATCAAAGCCTCAGAGCTGGAAGATACTATATCACAGTTTTCATAAATTATTCACAAGCTTGCAATGGCTTTGCTTTGGGGGATGCAGGGCAGCGTGACAGACTCATGGCAATCAGTTCTATCAACTCTGAAGAATTAACTGCTGTGGATCTGATCATTTATTATTATTTACTGCAGAGCCATTATAAAAAAAAACCAAATGCATCTTTGTTACTGTCAGCACTTTGACTTGCCTTTTTTAAAATGTAACTATCTTAGCTGAATTCATAGAAAAAAATTAACTTTTAGACATTGCTGCTGACTTTTTCAAAAATTATCTTTAAAAAAAAGTTTTTACTGTGAAAAACTGTAGGGTCCTGAAGCTACAGCTTGCTATTTAGCGCTCACTCTGAATATTCAAATCCTATTTTCCAAATAAAATCCTGACATTTATAAAGCCACTTTGAGAGTTGAAACAGCAGGATGAATTAATGCATCAATAGACTTTGCCATCTTCATGTCAGCCTGTGTAAATCCCCAGATGTCTTATAGGGCTATTACTGGAGTTACAGCACAACGTCAAACTGATGCAACTGTCAAATTGCTGCTCTATCGTGCTGAAGCAGCTTTATACAAACCCACTGACTGACATACAAGGTAAATATCATGTGATACGAACGCAATTCAGCCTCAATAAGTCCGACAGAGTGACAAGTGACTGACATGATATACACCCTACAGGTATGAGGTAACATTCAGAGAAAAAAAAAATAAAAAGTTTTATGCAAAACACTGGAAGTCTGATGAGAAGTAAATTAGCTATAATACCGGTAGTTGTATTGTGCAGATGAAAATGTCAAAAGGACACTAAGGGATTTTTGGCTGGTCTCATAGCATCAGGTTTTTATTATTGATTTTTTTAGAGGAATATCAATTGATTAAACTAAATGTTCCCTTTACTGTGCTTAGTTTAAAAAAAATAAAGGCATGAAGTCAGCTCTTTAACCATAAAAGGAGCCCTTTTCCTTTTGTTTACACCTTTACTTTAAACGAAGCTTCAAACTGCTAACTTGAGAATTGAGTTTACATCAAACATTTGCCTTTAAGTACCTTTATAGAAAAGCCTAAATGACTTAAGCTACACTTATTTGCTGTGAAAGGCTGATGAGAGGGTGAGTTATTTCTCACCTATGATCCCGCTGTCTTTGCTCTCAAGTGTAGAGCTGGGGCTGGTGATGGTCCCGCAGGGGCTGGAGCGGCTGAGTGGGGGTCGACTCGTTGTGCTGTTGAGGGTGGAACATGGACTGTCGGTGCAGGGAGACGCCGTGCTGCTGGTCAGTGTAGAGCAAGGGCTAATACCCTGGCTGGTCAGATCGCACTGAGGGAGGAAGGAAATTAAAAAGGGCTCAAATAAACTAATAATGTAAATGAAACACGCTCATCTAAACAATCACTCGGCAAGAAGTTCACTTTTTTTTTAACTGATTAATAAATTGACAAAAACTACATGATATGACTCATTTTACGAGGAAATGTATGAAATAAAAAATAACAAACCTGAATCATGTAAAAGCATTAGAAGACATTCCTTCATAAACAAGCAGACACACAAGCTGAAGGGAATATGGCAAAAAGCTTAAAAAAATGACAACTCGTGTTCATATGTTTGAAGGAACTAAAGTAAAAATTCACAAGGGAAGAATATTCCACTTTGTTGTGACACAAAAGATGAGCTTTTATTGTCAACAAGCCTCACTGACAAGCGTACAACAGCTGGATCTTTGTTTGGAATAAGTGACAACCGAAGAAATCCAAATGAATCCTTGTTTGTTCTGTTTCATCGTTTTCCTTCAGCGAAGTACAATGTGCTGAAGGTCGTCGAGGCTCCATTGTCAAAACTACTTCAAACTACAGAGGCAACGCATGAACGTTACTCAGTGTCCTCTGTGTTCTGCCTTATTCACAGGAAATTTCTAAAATTTAAATTATTGAGACTTTTTTTCATGCATATTATGGACAAAAGCACAAAGAACTAATGAGATATCACCATGAATGAGTCAAATTTATTTTGGTGCTGGGAGCTGGGTTGGCTTACATGCATGAATGACTGTGCAGGTTTCCACATTAAATACTCTACCTAAAAGTAACTGTTCAGGTTGAATTATGGGATTTGTCAGCTTCATTGCAGCTACTTTGCTTGCTTTTCAAGCAGCAATATATTTATTTATTTAAGGCTATAGCTTAATTGTATCAAAATACCAATTTAAACCTCAGAAAATCAAATTTTTCTGTGTCCTTCACAAAGGGTTTATTATAAAACATTACCATCTCCTCTATTCTGTTTAAAACCTTGCTACTGCATTTCAAAAATAAATGAGTTTTTAAAGTGTAACCAACTTTACAATTAAGCTTTCTTTTTAAAGATCCAACCACAAATGGCTCAACTCAAAGGTTGCTAAATAACCTGCAGCTTGATGAACAACTTGTAGATTTGTGACATAACTGTGAAACATTCTTTGTTTTTATATTCCTCCTGTCTGTATGCAAACAACACAGTGAGAGTCAAACACCAAAGTGAGGTTTTTAAATTAGCTCCAAGGCAAAACTGAAACACGCTGAGTTAAAGACATGCTGTAAAACAGAGTCACGAAGGAATAAACTGCTCTCAGATGACAATAATGAGCCCAAAAAACACATACCTACATGCACAAAAAAAAGCCTAAACCATTAGACTCACATGCCCGTCCTGTATTGTGACATCTCCTATTATGACTGTGATTCATAAAGACTTTCTAAGCCGCTCTCACGTTCTTAGATTTGCCAGTTCGGTGTCAAAACATGCCCAGGACACAAGCTGATTGAGGAAATCGCAGTGTGCTGGGTCCTGCTTCTCACACGGTCCCAGTTTAATTAGTAGAACCAAACAAACTGAGGCTCAGACCTAACATAACTATTTCTGGAACTGAGCTCAGATGCTCTTGTTACATACTCAAGAGCCCCCTAAATAGCTGTTAAGTTACAGGGAGACAAACGCGCACAAAAAAAGCTGCAGAATATCTAAAATTTGCACTTTTCTTAAAACACATTCAACAGCTGAAATTAAAAGAGTTTGACAGTTACCATTGCTTGTTGTGCCAAGAAAGTATGTCCAAATAGTACACCTTAAACTGTCCATAACTCACAGGAGGAAAACAAAATCAGGTAGCAACAAAATAATCCATTCAGCTGTTACACTGTGACAACTAGCCTCTCCTCTCATCAGCCCTCCTCTATCTCTCTATCTGAGCGCTGCTGCAGCGGCAGCAGCTGCTGCTGAGTGAGGGAGGGGAGGCAGAGGGGAGAGGGGAGGGAGGAAAATCACATACCTTCTTTTCATTCTTGTCGTCCATAGGTATGCGTGCCGTACCCGGGATCCCTTCTCCCAGTAAAAAGCCCAGCCTTGTCATCAGTTCCTGAGTGGCAGGAGAGGAGGAGCTTGGCTGTTGCTCGGCTTGCAGCTCTGGAGATGAGAGAGGGGAAAGGGAGAGAGAGAGAGGGAAAAGCTTAACATTAGCCGGTGTGGGGGGGGGTAAAGATTCCCTCTCTGCACCGGATGGGCCACACAGGGCCACGCCGCCTGCCCTGCCCTCCTCGGCTCGGCTTTGAAATGCTACGCTGTGCTCTCCAGTAGCTGCTGATGTGCTGCAGACCCGTAGAGGGCGAGGGGAGAAGACAAGAGAGGGAGAGTGTGTGGAGGGGGCTGTGGCTACTGTGTGTGTGTGTGTGTGTGTGAGAGACAGTGTCTGAATACATGTGAATGTCTAGCATTGTTAAAGCAGAGGCTATCTGTGTGTGTGTGTGTGTGTGTGTGTGTGTGTGTGTGTGTGTGTGTGTGTGTGTGTGTGTGTGTGTCCTGCAACATGCTTTGAGTGCCAATACTAGGGCTTTCTGCTTGTTTACAGCTCTCACTCATGGAGCCTCTGAATATCAATGAGTGGACCCAGGCTTTCACCAGCAAAGCCCAAGCTAACTTTGGTCCTCATTCTGGACAATTAAGCCAACTTTGAGCTGCTATTTGGAAGCTGGAGTGACAAAAAACGCAGCAGATGCAACTATATGGTTTCTGTCTTACGGGCTTTTACATATTAAACAAAAAAAGTGTTGTGTCAGAGTTAATGAATATAGTGTGGGAATATAGAGTGAACTGAGTGAAGTCAAAGCATCATCTCAGAGCTGTCAGACAGTTCGATTATTGGTTAAATGACTTGGAGTGAACAAGGTCCAAAAGCTTATTATGCAGCTCTCCGTCAGCACCTTCTCCTCCTCGCGTTCATTTTCTCCTCTGCCCTCCTCTGTCTTCAAGTTATTAATAATGTTGACAGCAAATCTGATTTAATACAAACAAGTCCAATGGTTCAGGCCTCAACAGAATTAAAAATATATATACTGAGTCACCAGACATGAATACACTTTTATAATATAAAAACAAGGCACTATTTTATTATTTTTCACAAAGAAAATGATGCAAAAGAAAACGTTTGCAATTTCATGATGATCCAATTATTTTTCATTAAATCTCACTTATTTCTGGTTTTCCATCATGTGTTTCATCTTGTAATTAAAGCTTTTTTCCCCCCCTCATACTGTAATTGAGGCTCACATACAGCAAGTCGATCTGAAACCATACGGTGACAAAGAAGGAATGCAGACAGCTGATTAGTCATCTGTGGGCGTGAATAACAGTGTCTCTGCCGTAACACAGACACACTTCTTTGTTTTCAGAAGTCGTTCAAAAACTCCAGAACAAAATTTATAGCATCCAGTTAATCACAGTTATTTGATCTGAGCTCATTTACTGCATATTGTGTTCATGACAAATGAAGACAGGAGCATGTTTATTAAGCGTGAAAGTGGATTTTCAATCTGCCCACCTGAGTTCACTTTATTTGTTGAGTCTTTCTGTACTTAAAGTATCCTAAAACTTAGAGCAACAGTCAGTAACTGAATGAAATGAAATTCACACACATTCACAGAGAAGTCATGTGTTTTGTTCAGCTGATCCTCCTCGAGTCAAGAGGTTACATTCTGCAGTGAAAGATGATGCAGGAGAGCACTGAGCTAACTGGTAGGTAGACAGAAATGTAGACATTTCATATCAGTACAATGAAAATGCTTTACATGACTGAACGTGTAAACAGTCATGACAAACAGATAAGGGCGACAGGTAGCTTGTTGGTTTTTAACAATTTTTTTACAACTGAAATGTCAAGCAGATCATCTCAGGGATGAGGCAGATCCAAGCAGTATAATCTGCCTGACCTCAGATTATCAGAGTGCTCATTTGAACAAAATCTATCAGTAAGACAAAACAAATGCCACCGTTCGTGTCATAACTTGAAGGCCACATCACTTCAAGGGCAGCATGACCCAACGTTGAACTGAGAACAGATATGCACCATACAGGACAATTCTCTTACACCTAATGAGGACATCTCATAGAGCCTATCAGTAGGTAATCAGCTCATTTTATTGTTTCTAAAACAGACAAGTGTGCTGCGTAAAGTTTATACAAAGTTTATCAGACCTGAAAGTAAAAGCACATTAAACAGCTGCAGCACCAAAAGCATGAAGTGGAATAACGTGTCTCTTAAGCTGAATTAGCGTCACTCAGTATGACAAGACCAGCTTTGTTGTTTTATCTGACCATTTTTTAAAACACTGGGTTTAAGTTAAAAACAAACACGAAGCTAATTGCCTGTTTTCATTTAATGCATGTCTCTAAATGCTGCACCTCCTCATTAAATCATCCAGTGTTTATTCATGCTGCTTATGTACGTTTCATCTCTTATGCAGCAAAGGCTAAATGTTTGGACACACATTCAAAAGGCTTTTGTGTCATATTTCATCTTCCAGATTCCTCAGAGTAGCAATCTTTTATTTTGACGACAGCTTTGAACAGTCTTGTGAAGCTGTGTATCTGAGAGTTTTATAGCTCAGTGGTCTGGTGAGCACCGTAGGCCATGTGAAACCAAGCACCAATGCTGGCAGTGAGGGAATCTGACAGAAATTCTCCCAAAATAGAAGAGAACAACTTTTTGTTCCCTTCATTCCTGTTTAACCTTCCTGATTAATCTCACTTCCTTCCCATATTTAGGCTTGGGAATTTTGTCATCCACTAGACAAACTTACATCAATCATTAAATCAACATTTATAGGAAATTTTGCACCACTTATTTACATTAAGGGGAAATGTTAAAGAGCAGAAATAGTCGTACTTTAATGAATGTTCATTTGATTTTACTCTGTCAATTTTTTTTCATACACTTGAATTAATTATTGGCTGGAGATTTATAATTCTAGAATTAACTTCTGCTCGCTTATTGTTGAAAACTGATAAGAGGCTTGAAAATTTGAAGTGCACTA
Source organism: Anablepsoides cearensis (assembly GCA_032275365.1). Lineage (NCBI taxonomy): Eukaryota > Metazoa > Chordata > Actinopteri > Cyprinodontiformes > Rivulidae > Anablepsoides > Anablepsoides cearensis. Next base: position 9,891,042 of record JAUBOC010000160.1, on the reverse strand, counting down.
CAACATTATAAGAGCTTTGCAAATTAATTTACTGCAGCAGACGTAGAGTACAATACAATCTTTGCAAAGAACAACAATATATGCTCCACATTTACACTGAAGGAGTCAGAAAATAAGTGTTTATTTTACTGCTCTTACCATAAATTAATCTATTGAGGTTATGATAGAAACTAATTAGAACACCCACACATAAAACATTCTGTTTATTTTTTTTAATTAAGGGAAAGTATTAAGTGTGTTGAAAAAAAATCATGTTCCCATTTTAATATAATTACACCTAAAAATTAATTGTTTGTAGAAGTTAATGTTTTGCATCTAATCTGAGTACAAAGATGTATTTGTGCTCCACATGCAGAAGCCTAATTGGTTTATTAATTAAGAAGCTACATGATCATGAAGCTTCATTTAATAGTAAGTTATACAGGTGGATTTAGTCTTTGATTCCCTCTATATCATGTGAACTATCAAATGTGTATTCTTGCAACACAAACTTAATGGAACACATATTGTTTTACAACAGGTAAAATTGTGATTTTACATGTTAATGTTGGTGTAGAAATGTAAATAACATGATATGGTAAATTAAAGTCATGATGTATTTGCTTATTGAAATGGTAATCTATTTTGTAGGTGACTCAAGCCAGAAGCCCCAAACTCAATAAGCAAATGGACACAGAAGCAGGGTGAAACAGTAAAATGATGCAGGTGTGGTGTATAAAGGAAATTGCAAACAGTTAATCTATGAATAATCTATTGCTGCAAAATGGATCTTTAATAAACATTTGAATGGATAAAAATTGAAGAACAACCCTAAGTTTGGAGTTAAATCTGATTAAATCGACCACTCAGCTCTTTATTTTTGAACCTTGACAAAACACGTCATCACCTGTTCAAACCAACTCAAACCTACCAACCTCTGAGGACCAATCAGTGGTCAACGATGTGCTTAAGACCTGACGTGATCACATAGCAACTGACAAAAATGCTGATATGATAACACACAACACTTTCAGGGCAAACAGACCAGAAGCTCATGGGTCATAAAAATAACAGCCAGTGGTCCAAGAAAAATAATAAAATCAATACAGAGCTGGATAAAAAAACTTTACATTTAGCTTTTTGTTTTCATGCAATCCCAGTCAGTGTATTTACAGTTTAGCTTCTTGTTTGGAACTTTATTAAAACCACTTCCTAAAACAAGTGAAATGTTCAGTTTGTGTGAATTAAGAGGATAAATAACCCTGGGACCGATTTATTTTATGAATGCCTGTATATTCATCAGTTCTTCCTATAACAGCCAAATGCATTAAAAGCATCATCGATATGAGTGGCAGTAAACTTTAACTACGTTTGGCTCATAAATACCAAGTAACAGTATCCATAATGTGTTTTTTTTTCTTTCACATTGGGAAGCTTTTCAAAATATAAAATAAAATAAAAAGCTCAGTGACTATAAAATGACAGTCTGCCTTATTTGTGTTTCACTAAACGTCCAGCTCCAGGGGGTCTCATTGTGGGCAGTTGGCAGATGGACAATATCTTTTATTCTGCTTTGCTTTGTAATTTTTGTAATTCATAAACATGTTTATGCATCAAATCAAGCCCAATTGCCTTCAAGATGATAGCTTAAACACTAAAACCTAAAAATGTTTTGTTCAGTGTAAAGGCAAACAGAATTTTTTGGGGCTACTTGACAGTTTGGGACTAAATACTGCATATATAATCCTGATTCAAAAGCAGTACTTATGGACGAACCATGCAGCCTTCTAACATCCTGTAACAAGTCCTGAGAAGGAAGGAAACTTAATTTGAAAAGTGTCTAATCTGATAAACCTCAAACAAGTTCACAGTGAGGAGGGGACTACTATCCAAAACTGAAATGGGTGAAAAATGATTATAAGAATTGCTCTCAAGGTGCTCATCAACCTCTCTCATCGTGAATAGCCTACTTTCTTAATTGGTACCAACTGAAAGAACTTCACCTAACATAATGACTTAATGTGTGCGAGGAGAGAAACATTAATCCAGCACTTGACATTTTGTGAATCATTTTCAGACCTAATAATGAAAATCACATGATTAATGATTCTGCTGCAGACAATAAAACTGGGACAAAAGGCCAACTGCATCTTCTTCTGAGCAGATAATATAAAATTGTTGCATCTATCTAAATGCAAGACAGCATTGTAAAGAAAAAAAAACACTCCTTGGATAGTGTCTGATTTGTTCTCGACATCTTCCACTGCCCTGGAGTTATGGAAAACCAGGATGGTAGCTGGAAACACTTTGTTATTCCAGTAACCATGCTGCTAATGGAAGGAATAACAAAACAACATTGTTATCTGCTGCCTGAGGAAGTTTATGAGCAGGTGTGAAATAGCAGCCATGTGGTTCAGAGCTGCAAGTACGAAGACGAAGGAAGGGGAGTGGGGGGTGGATGGGAGACACCTTGAGCAGACGGACTCCACAGAACTGTCTGAGCTCTCTCCTGCCAAGAAAACAATCCAGCCGGTGCTCATTAGAAGCCGGAGTTTCATTACCGCCAACTCTGGGGACTGTTTAATGAACCCTCAGTCCTGTTTCCCCATTTCAGTTCAGACCTACAAGGTGATGTTCCCCCCAGACCTCACCCTGCCCCCATCTTCAAAGTCAGTTAGACAACATTACTGCACATTTAGTAAAGAGCCATAGATGCTCCTTATAGCAACCATAGGTAGAGTCTAACAAGATATTAAAGTAAAACTATTAGTTTATATGTCAGCTCGACACTATAACTCAGCTTATATAAAAGTTTATGGCAGCCACTAATGGAATTAATGGTATCAAGGACTGAAATGCCAACATTTTACAATTGTTAAATTAAGGTAAGAAAATAAGATAAAACACAAAAATATTTACATACTTTAATAAGTAAAAAGAGCAAGTAGATTATTTTTCTTCATTCTGCTGCTTTTCGTTTTGATTTGTAGATTTTTTGATTTGTATTTTTTCCCCTTCTATTGTATACAGTTGTTTTGTTTTTAGTGAAATGAACACATTTCTAAATAAAAATAGGATTAAAACAATACGTAATGTAAAAATAAATCGCAAATGAAAAAAGCAATACAAAATGTTAGAGAATTGTATAGATGCGTGTAGATTTAGAGCAGAATACATTTTAGAATGAACTAAATAATTCAAAACAGAAATATAAGCATTTATAAATTATGTGACAAATCAGTCATTGCCTGAATTGCGTATTTCAGTATTTTACTGTATGTTCTCGAGCAAAACAATAAAACTTGTGGACTAGACAGGGTCTTTTTCAAGTGATTTTTGGACCCAGGAACAGAACAAGGCACTTAAAAATAACAAAAATATATATATATTAAAAAGCAAAACTAAATTATTCTGCAGTAGCAGTAGTAGTAAGGCTGGTTTGATGAGGAATTGGAAACACCTGAGCTGAATGCAGATTGGGAACAGGTGTGAGTGGGCGGAGCAGGCTGGCTAAATGAGAAGCTGAGAAGCAGAACTGAAAATATTGCGCATAAAGATTTTTGTTTCTGTTTTATAGAATATAATATAGGGCTGCACAATATATCGAAAATTTATCGTCATCGCGATAAATCGCATCGCAATATGCATATCGCAACAAATTCA
>JAUBOC010000160.1:9872380-9887300 GCA_032275365.1 Anablepsoides cearensis | reverse complement strand
AAGTCATATCGTCATCGCAATATTAAGCAGTGTTATCGCACATCGCAGGTTTTCCTAATATCGTGCAGCCCTAATATAATAAAATATACCCATAGATACATACTCTGACCCAGAATGTGGCGGTATAGCACCTAAAAGTTGTTTGCCAACCGCCAAATAAAAAAACAACAACAACTACTAATGGAAGAGGAGTGAAATAATGGCAAGGAGGAAAACTGATAAAAAGAAAACATGTACTAAACGAAAGTGACGAGGCTCTAAGACAGCTGAAATGTTTTTTGTCCACTCGATGAGCCCCGTTGCAAAAACAAACACAGATAAAAGCTTTTGTCAATATAAAAATACACTCAGCACTTAAAGCTGTGCAGAAGTCTCTCCTCAGTGTCATGTGGAAACTTGAAATCAACATCGTGTTTCCTTTATTAGCCTTTAGTTCATTCTGCTTGATACAAAGTCTATTGGAACAAATACTTTGAAAAATTGGAGTCCATTTTTATTCATTTCATAACCAAATAAAATACAACAGATCTGCACAGCTTAAAATACAACAGAAAGTGTCAGCTACAAGTAAGTCTTAGACACTGACAAAGAATAAGGAGCATGTCTGACATTCAAAAACAGCATCCTTCAGCAGCTTCAAGAAAAATTCTCTATAAATCTGTAGCCTAAATGTCACCCAGCTCTTCTGCTGGAAGACGTTCTAACTCAGACTCATCTGGCACTCCATCAACTTTCTTTGCGTTGACCTTGTTGCTAAAGCAGCAACGTCAGACAACCATTTCATATTGTCTCAACATTTTGGAGACAAAGCTAGCGTCATTTACCTTCCCTGAACAAGGACACAGCACCACTGGAAAACTAACCCTGGACATGTCCTGGTCCGATACAATTTCTGGAAGCAAAAATTTATGAGTGTTGCACAAATGCAATGAAAACTCACCTATACGAGTCTAATTTTGATCACAAAAACCTTAAATAGCACTATGAAGTACATACACACGCATAGTTATTGCCAGAAACAATCAGAACTCCTTCTACAAAGTTTTCTTCAATTTTGTTTTTCCTTCTCATTGTGGAACAGTACTGAAGGCAAAAATATATATAAAATACAACAAATGCTCTTTTAAAAATAGCATGTTTACCAAAGGTTAGCTTAGGTTAAGAGTATGTCACGCTCAAATGGACCACAAATGCACAGAAACTGTCTATTTCTAAACGCTTCTTTTTGTTTTACATCAATGAAAGTAATTGATCAATAAATGTCAACCGTATTCTGTCCAATTCATCATGTTTATAAGGGATTAAGGAAACGAAAATAGATTTGTGTGAAGTTTTCCCACAAAAACAGAGGAAGTGGGCATTATAATCAAATTGAATGCACTTAGTGGGACCAGTATTAGTTTTCTTTAAAAGGATAATGATCTAAGACACTGAAAAGCCAATGCAAAGAGAGTTTAACTAAGAACAGGGCAGAAAGACGAGTCAGATGATATAGCTTTAACAAACACCAGACTTAAACCCAACTGACAGACCAAAAAAGAAGTCAACAAATGGTCGACATGTCAACATTATCTATGTAGACTGCTGGAAAACCATATTTAATTACTCCATTGAAGCTAAAAGCAAAGAAAAGAGTAAATTGTAGAATTAATTGTAAAACAAAAAACATACATGTGCAGTTGATTATATGTTTCTCATTGTTGATGTTTCTTTAGGTGTGAATTTGCTCACATGAAGAAAATATGTAGTTTAGCCTGTCAACTGTGCAGTACGCCTCATTCGACTACAGCTGAACTACTAGTTAGTATTCAGTGGTTAAAATCTATAAAAATCCCTAATTAAGCCTAATTGGTTGAGCATGTTGGCTCATTCCCTGCTGTTTAATTGCAGTAAAGTTATTTTACCTGCTAACAATGGCTGTGAGAAAATGAATGTTTCTTCAGGCTGAAGCTCTGTGTCGTCTGATGAGTTCGTTGAATAACACGGCAGAAATTAAACCAAGTCTGATCCTAATAACATATTTTCTCCGCAGATAAGAAGTGAAAATGACTCAAAAGAATAAATGTTCAATATTGTGTTATAGTTATTTACAAATTCTCCATTTCAAGAGTATCAAAATGATAATTTGTTGAAATTTAACCAGACAAACTGTTTTGCTTATTTGTTAACTCATTTTTAATGATCTGAAGTGACATCAGGAGTTTTAGCTGTACATTTAAAAACAGGGCTCTCCAAGCTTCAAAATGACAGAAAAATGACAGAAAAAATACTTTTTAAAAGGCATTCAAAAGATTGGAATTAAAATGATTATTTGTCAGGACACGCCTTTTAGAAAACTTAAATTCATTATAGTTTAGGAAAATGTGATATTTTAGTGATCTCTAGATGTGTATTTATGAACTCAGTTAATCTCTATGAAAAAAAGTTGTTTCATGTTTTTTGCTTTACAGCCGGTGCTCATTCAGACTCATTTTGCAGCACAGGTCACATATTTTATGTCACTGCACTGTGGTTTCTAGAATTTTAGACAATTATACTTTATTTAAAGCTCATTTAAAGAAATTGTACTCAGTTGTGTCAACACAGAGTCAAGTTATTTGGCCGTCTGCAGCCACCTGTCACTGCTGTCTGCTGCCATTCGTCACTGTCTTTTTTCCAGTTTTTCTAACTGATTTTTTTAAGGTTGTCTGGTATGAATTATAACTTTATAAACTTTCTACTTAGTTATTTTTAATTCAGTGTGCTTATATTAGATTCATTTTACTTTCAGGAGCTTTATTAATTAAAGTCTTTGTTTTTATATATTGGTTTGTAACATTATTTTAATGAAAAATTGTCTTTGTAGTTATGTTTAACAATATGAACTGTGCCCATCCACTAATTTAGTTTAGTGATGTTAAAGTTGATGTTAAATAAATCAGGCGAGGCAGAATCTAAGACGGGAATAGCATGTGAATATGTTGGCTGGAAAGAGAAATGACTTATTTGCTGGGAGAACAGGAGCATTGGGAATAATAAAGGACATAAATTTGACATAAAGCAAGCCGGGCTTTGAAGATGATGACTGGAACATATTGCATCCAGTACGTCCCTTTTAGAAATTTATAGTCTCCCACTTGAAAAAGTTCTGTTGAAACATTTAAACCAGGTCTGTCATTAGTTTATTTGCTGAATACATCAGCTGTCATAAAGTAACTTTTATCTGGTGTCCCCGGTGCTGTGTTCCAGCTGAATGTCAGGCACACCCTCGTGTCTTGGTATGTCTCCGTCAACAGTGACTGGGCTGTGGTGGGTTGCTGTGGTCTGTGTATATGAGCCATGTACAGTCGGAGGGCACGCTTCCTGAAATGCCTTTTTGCTAAAGATAACGTGTTCTACATCTCCACTTAAGCCTGTGGGAGGAATTTGAGCCTGCCCTGCTCTGCTGGAAATCAAAACAGAGTACTTACAGGGACATTATCCACACACACAAAAGCTCAACGCCCAAAACAAGAGAAAATAGGTGGCAGTAATGCCATCGGCACACCTTGCAGAAAACTGGAGAATCCAAATATGCAGCGTTTCTGGGAAACAGAAGCTCTTCTTTTCACTGGATTCTCGTGATAAAAAGTCAGTGTCTTGGTCACACAGTGCTTCCATACACAGTGGAAAACTGACTTCTTTGTAATCTAAACACACAGTTTAGAGTAAACACAGCACTATTGTGTGTTTGTATAAGTGGCTACATGAGGGAAGAAGAAGGCTCAAATGTACTTGCTTTAACACAGGCTTTAAATCCCAAAACCTTAAATTAAAACCTGTGAGCATTGAAGTGAATGAAAGCTCACAAAAGTTAGTTTTCAGAGCTATCTAACATTTTTTTTTCATACAAACAAGTAACAACGAAAAAAAACTTTAGGTAAAACTTACCATTGTTGGATGAATCCTTGCTGTCGGACACCTTTCTCAGCGCTGACATGATGGCATCAGAAGGAACACGGGGACTCTCTACATATTTGGGCTTCCTGACTGGACCTGCCAGCAACAAAAAACAAACAAAAAAACAAAAGGCTGAATGAGACAGAGCGTCCGACACACTCGCAAAACAAGAAAAGGATGAGGTAGAGTGAGAGAGTTCTCACAGAATTAATACATTCCAGATGGGACGAGAGATGAGACTCAGTGGTGTCTTCGTTAGGCAGGCTTGGCTGCACCTCGGAGCTCAAACAAAACTCACTCACACACGCTGAAAAAGCTCTGTACGCCGACAGCAGCTCAGGTCTGCCTGACAACCCTGAATACTGTCTGCATGGCAGGAGACTTCCAGTAAAACAGTGCTCGCTGGCTGTGGGAATGTAAACTACAGCAGGAAACCATAACAATTAGCCTCTTAGTGAACTAAAAACCAGACACACACAAACGCACTGTTGGAAATGCAACAGAACTCATTTACTGACAGGGTGTGTAGATGTTCATCTATTTACTTGCTGCCTTGTAAAAGCATGTCCTATTTCTGCAAAAACCGTTACATCATGTGGATAGATTAAGGTCTAGGTGTACTGATGCGAGTCAGATGATGCATGTGGGACAGTTTAATGTGCTCCAAGAAATGCCCTTATGTTTAGTGAGGACTTGTTGTTGGGTAGCTGCTTTGTTCCCTCTGCTTACACTGTGCCAGTGTTAGAAAATCCTTTATTGTTCATCCCTGAAGTAGCTACTTCTAATAAATATCTGCATTTAAGTGTGGAAAAGTGGTCCCCTGTTGTCTATGATAAAACAGCATTTTAATAAACACTACAGGGATTAAAAATAATGTAAATCTATGGAGTGGTAGAAAAAAAAATCCATTCTTAAAAGCCACATAATTGTTTGTAGAGCGAGATCCAAGAAGCACACTAGTCTAAATATTAAACCATGAAACACAAACCATTGCCCTGGAAACTAGCTGTTTGCCTTTTAGGTTCTTTACTTGGAGCCAACATTTCCCCGTGGAAAATATAAATTCCACAGTCCAAACACAAACATTAGGAAGCAGAAAATAACCTAGAAACAGGAGATGCCTGTATGATTTAGACCCTTAAAAAAAGAGAGACTGCTTTGCACTGCTCCAGTCTTGAACTCCTGTAACCAACCCTCTTTTTTTCCTCCAGAGTCTTGTTATCATTCTGTATATGAAACCTCCATTATAAGTTACAGCACGGAAGGGTGAAAGGAGGCAATCATTCCCCATTACCACATTTGTTAACCAGCCACTCTAATTTCAAAGAGAAATCTTCTGAATCAGAATGAAGGTGAACTCTTAAACCAGCCCTGCTTGATGCACAGTGCCATCTATGGATATGTGAGCTGAAATGCATAGAGAGGAACAGCTATTTGCACTTCACTTCAAATGTCAAAGCCTAAATCTGAATATACATGTCTGTCAGAAAAGTGCAAAAGAAAGAAGCCTTAAGGTGCAAAAAAAAAAAAGAAAAGAAAAGGACAATCTAGGGAACCGTGTTCCATCATGTTGCAGATTCTTTAGTTTGTAGATGGATGCATGAAAGAACAAAACACATCTCCTCCAAAGCCTGTTATTTGACAAACAAAGACAAATCGAGTCCTTTTGATAGTCAGGCACAAACTATTATCCAGGAGTCACATGGCTCCAATTAAAGTGGGACTACAGAGAGAGTGGGCTGTTTGTGAGACACACTTAGTTCAGGTAAATATCCTGTGCAAAAGTTGTCTGGTATGTTCTGCTGCCTGTATTTTAATTAAATCAACATGGGGCATAGTTGCAGTAATCTAAACCATACGCTTAAGTTCATATGCAGTTTAGGTCAACTGAAAATAAGATTCACACGTTTAATGACAAACATGTGGCTGGCTATTTGAGGTGATTCTGGGCTAAAGCCTAATAAAATGGGGAGGAAAGGTAAAAAGGTCTTCTGCCAGGACTTCGATAATCTAAGTGCCAGACAAGGCTCAGAGGACTTCCTACTTCATTCAAAATCTCATTTCAAAATTTAACATGGTGCCATTACCACTTTGCCCTTTTAGATGGAGGCACTGACGAATAAGCAATTGCAGCTCATAACAGGCATGAAAAGGTCACAGAAATGGAAGCATCAGATATATGACCCCTGAAGGACAGAAACAAGACCCATCCTTACATTCATCACACTTGGGCAGCAAAACCTACACTGTAAATCTATTTATATGAACATAAATTAACAGATACATTCAAAGCACAAGACAATTATAATTCTAAATAAAAAATATATATACATAAAAAGTGTTCATAAAATAAAAAATGAATGTCTTTTACCCAAGGACAAAATTGATCTTGATCACATCCAGATTTTCATATTCAAATGGCATAAATTCATTCCCTGTTTAATGTCCGAGTTGTCTGAGCATATTTTACACTGAATGGTTTTGTTTTGTTGTTCTTTAAAGACAAAAAAAGGCTAATGAGATCAAGACAAAGCCGACAGACGGATTAAAAAAACGTCGTAAAAAACAGAATAAAAGAAACTTTGGGTCAGCAATACTAAATGAAAACAACAAATAATAAAACACCAGCTGCAAACATTTGGCAGACGCTACATCCCTGTTACTATGGCTGTATGGAAATGCTTGTTAAACAAATGGGATGAAAGGCAAGTAAACAGAGCAGTGAAGAAGATGGATTAAGGAAGAAAATCAAAAAAGCGGGGAAAGAATGTCTCTGGGGTAAAGCAGCAAGGTGTGTTTGTGACTGCAGAGGACTCAGATATTCAGAGTCAGGCATCCATAACCAGCAAGCGATCAGTCAACAGGCACATGCACACATGTGTATACATACCAAGCAGCTGAATACCGCTCGACAACAACTCACACAGTCCAGTCAAAACCCAGAGAAAGAGGAGGTTTGTTCATAAATAGGAAGTGATCAAGGCACTTTCCCAACATTCTTCAACGTGGACTCTGACTTCTTCACATTTCAGCTCATCAATGAGGCATCAGTGACTCTTTGTGTTGCCAAAAAAAGAATGAAAGCAGCCTCACAACAGTCATCATTCTGCTCAGAGATGTTGTAAAGAGCTCGAGTCAAAAAGAGGGAAATTAAAATAATCAGGCAGAAACTGTAAGAAGAGACTGGTACTCTGAATATGGCAAGACAAATATGGAAACAAGATGTTCCAGGTAAAATACAAAATATTTTTTTGTGAAAACAGCTAATTTATTAATAATTGGCTGGCCACAGGAACATCAGCAATGATGGTTCATTCAGTACTGGTATCTTATGCAAAAACAAAAAAAATAATTTGGTATGTCACTGTAGAGGGAGTTCCACATGATAAAGAACCAGAGCTGGAGGTGAGTCAAGTGCACTGAAGTGGTGAACTGGATAGTAGTTTTCAGAGTGCACTCATCACAGGAACCTTTCAAAGAGGCCTTCCAGCCTCACAAGGTCTTTTACAGCACAGCTCATAGAAAGGCATCAATATTCCCCCGAGGCTGCCTGGTTTCTGTCAAAACCCCTGAGCTGACTTCAGGGGAGCTCACCTCAAAGGCACTACAAGGGGCTTTGAGCAGAGTGTCTACCCCTAAAGACTGCGCTGAAAACTAAAATGTGCTCTTGTAGAAGAAAAAACTAATTTTTGATGTCATTTCAAGAAAATCCCAAAACAAATATCTGTCGTTTATAAGAAGTGGTTTTGCTAAAGCAGACAATGTCCTTGAACATGTACATACTGCTGTTGACTGTTTTACTACTGAGACACACAAATAACAAAAAATATAAAATCCCACCACTACAGCAGTCTGGCTTTTTTTCTTTTATGGGCATATGTTGCCATAAAATATTATATGATGCTTTGCATGCTGGCACAATCATCAGAATCAGTGTTACTTCTGCATCCGCAACCCCTAAAACACAACAAGGAAAATCACTAAAAACAATTAACTAAATTTGCATTTCCTCAAAAATGCAGTACGAATGTTTGTGAAAGATTTTTGCTCAAATTTGCCCAAGTCAAGTCAAGCAAAAGTAGCTAAAATTAGCAAAAAGAAGCTAAAAGTAGCAGAAACAAGCAGAAATTTGACAGACTGTGAAAGGAGAGAGAAAATAGTTAGCAGAAAAAACATGAAAATGAGTGCAGAAAAAGTTGTATTTTAATCAAGCATTAAAAATTATCAGAATAAGGTAAATTTAGCTGAAATAGCTAAAAAGCAGAGAAAAAGGCAGGTGGAATTACCAGAAATCAGCTGAAAGAAGCTAAACAAAGCACAAAACAGTTGAAATTATGAGAATAATAACTGAAAGGAGCAGAATGATAGCTGAAAAGCAGGGGAAAATTTAATTAGCAAAAAAGAATCTAAAAGAAGCTGAAATCAGAGCTAAGAAGACGATAAAGGAACCAGAACAAACAATAAAAATTACAGTAAACATTTAAAAAACAATTGAAACGGTTTTAATGAAGTTGAAGGTTGTTGAATAGCATAAATATTGTGTAATAAGTTTGTCACAATAAACACCATCTTATAAATTTAGTGCCCTTCACACCAAGTTGTGGCAAACACTTGAACAAGCTGTTAAGACGATTAAAAAATCTTCCTTTCAACTGGTTAAGTAGTGCAACACTGAAAACGGATGCCTTCAATGTCTGAGATGCTAAATAACCTATTACAACCAGTGGAGGTCACTGTGGACATACCCATGAGACCGTTAAGAGGTGGAGCTTTGATTAACTTTTTTTTTAACTCCATTTATGATATTCACAGACTAAGATAGAAGTTTGCATTTTTGAAATTAATATTTGACCAATATAGTTTGTTCAAGCATGAAGGAAAAAAAGACCGGTATATTGAGATGTGTGCATTAGACCCAGGGGGGTCTTTGGGTGATTTGTAAACAGACAGTAATGTGTAGGTGCTGTTCAACATATGTCAGGAGTGCTGTGTTTCATGGTTAAGCTCTGGGTTTAGCTGATCAAAGCCGCGGCACTCAATGCCACAAGACTCTGCGGCTCAGGCATCCGTCACACTCCTAATTAGCTCAATGTTTTCCTGTTGTCCTCAGAAGTTTTCATGAAAAGAACAGCCACTAAATTGGAGCCTTCCCATACTGCAATAGATTATCCAATGTGTCAGGAAATGAATGCCAGCCGCAATTTTTTTTTTCGTAATTTGTGGAACCACTTCTGTTCAGAGACAATCACCGTAAAGTGGGTGGGAGAGCAAAAAGTGCAATAAAAGGATGCAGCGCAAGTCTTAAAAATACTGATGGTTAAACCTGAGGAAATCTCTAAACTATAAAATAGTTAAAGCTAACTTAAATCTTACAATTTTAAAACCTTGACTTAAGTAAAACAAAATCTCCCTTCTTTAAGACGTTTTAATGATTTTATCTTCCAAGTGGGTTTTTTACCAAAGTGGTGGTTTTTAGGCCTATGTGAACTTGGAATTATTATGCCCGACCCAAATACCAACAGACAGCTGGCAGTAAAATGCATCCTGAGAAATTGTGTGGTGACATATCAAGTAAGTAAATGGTCCTTCAAATAATTTAGGTTCAAGCTGCTAAACAAACATATATAAACACATCTCCAGCTGGCATTCTACAATGTTACTCAAAAAAAGAAGTCATTTAGGTATCAGAAATGGGTCTGACATGCCAATCTGCTGTACAAAACAACTATTTTTGTTTCGAATAACGTTCATAAACTGACATGAAAGCATTTATTTGCAGGTAGAAGTGTACAAACACCACAATCTTTCTAGGTAATGTAAAAGATTGGAGCCTTGTTCCCGCAATACTAAAAAGCCAATCATAAAGAGACCTTCTTCCCACTTTGATGCCATGTCTGTAGTGACTGAAATGTGACGATGAAGTCCAGTGCTGACAGCCTGACTCAGTAGCAGCGATAGGTATAAACTGGAGCTAGCAAGTATTTGAGAAGTGGGGGTGGGCTTTGGGGGAACTTGTAGTGCTCCACTCCAACGAAAGGCATTTCTGTCACTCTGCCGATCCCGTGATGCCCTGACTTCCCCCTGTTTGGCATGTGTGAATTACCAAAAAAGACCCTTTAACACAACCCTTTCAAGCCGTGTCTGAGACACCTCCTTCTCAAATTGGTGTCATGTGTGAAATGTTGAGACAGACTGGTGGGTGAGGTACATCCAGTGCTGTTAGAACCATGAGCCTGTAATGGATGTAGTCACAGACCTGAGTTGGTGAGTATGAATGAAGTAGGGTGAAGCATGTGACCTAATCCATGATGTGTACAATCACAAATTTTTCTGAAACTTAATTGAACCATGTTTGAACAATGTAGCTTAAAAATAAAGGAGCAACCATGAAGTAAAACGTACTAAAAGAAAATACGTTTTTTCTTAACCAATAAACTGTAACTAATATGTGCCAAGTTAGAGCTGGGCGGTATGACCCAAATTTTATATCACGGTATTTTCAACAATTACACCGGTTTCACGGTATTTGACGATATTTTTTTTTCTATCACAGCTGAGCTGATAATTAATTGTACAAACGTTGTTGTTGTTTACTTTTTCTTTGTTACACTGTACCTCTGTCTGTTTCACTGTTTCCCTCCTTTAGTAAGTCTTTTCTTCTTTGCCTGGTTGTAGACAGTAACCATGCATTTTGGTCCGATTGTGAAAGGTTGAGAAAAAAAATCATTATCGGGTCTTTCATTGTGTGTTTAATAAAACTTTACAGGACGACACACCGGTCAACTCTGCTTTACTACAAAACTACTTCGCCCGGGCTTTTCACAATAAAAGCACGTTAAAGTCTCCATGCGTCTCCATTATAACGTAGCGCGTTAAATCTTACCGTTCACGTCACTGAAGAGTTGTTTACTACATTCAGCGATGGTGAAAACGGGATGTATTTAGTGAATATAAGCAGCTGAAACATCACCTGCCCCCAGTTACTCATCAAGCTTCTCCGACAACAACATTAGCATGCTAATCCACATAGCGGTGCTGCGAGGAAAAGCTTCCCCCGGGAAACAATTCACTGGCGGCCGCGATGAAAAGTTCCGAACGTGTTTAGACTATTTAAACTGGTATGTCCGAAATTCATATCATAACAAAAATAAAAACCGGTTTTCGCAGTATACCGCCCAGCACTATGCCAAGTGTTTGTGTTCCTGCCTCTACTAATAATAGTTTTTTTTTGAAGGTAGGAGCTACTGTTATGAAATTTACATTATGACTGTCCTAAAATAATTCCAGCTAACATGTCAAACTAACCTAGGTCAGTCATTTTTTTTTTCAGATAATCATCAGGACAAAACAAAACACAGAACTAACCGGAGGAAGTTCTGAAGGATTTGGATGCAGTGTAAACACACGTACAATAAAGCGGGCTTGTTTTAAATGATTTAAATCCCCTCCAAGGAAAAAAAACACGACATTAGACCCCATGCTGATTTCGTCACAGAGCTGAGATCTTTTCTGCAGCATGTGTTTAATAACTGGAAGTGTGAACTATCCCCCTCTGGGTTTTCACAGTCACCTGTGAGGACAGTGTAGAGAAGACATCCCCTCCCCCAACATCCTGTCACTAGGAGCCCTACATCCTATTTCATCAGTCCATTTTTCTCTCTTTTCCATGCCTCATAGCACACAAAAGAGGAATATGCCTTTAATGAGCGTTCACCTTCTTCTGTCCCCAAGGCCCTTTTCACCTTCACCAACCTTGTCTCGTCTCTAAATTGCTCTCCTTACCTTTACATCTGTATGAATTCATCAGCACTTTATTTAGCAGGTTGATTAGCCCGTGCCACTCCTGTGCTAACTGAACAGGTTTCTCTTGAATTTATAGACTAGTCTTTATTTACAAGTAAGCATTTTTTTTCCCAATTATGCATTTAATTTACTAAGAACATTTGCATAATGTTGTGCACATTATCACAATTTTAGATGCAAGGGGTCAAAAATGCACATTTAATTATGTGATAAAAATCACAGATGGAGAGCATAAAGATTAGAGGACAAACATGACTGCAAATACAACGGTTTCATTCTCCAAAACATAACTAAATACAAACACATTATCCTAAAATCTGAAAAATCTGGTATTAAACAGAAACCATAAACCTGAACAGTTTAAATAAGGACGCTATCAACTTCCCATCAACCACTCTTTACATTAAACACATCAAAGCTTCAACCACTCTAAACAATAGCTTGATACACCACAAATGTGTGCCACATGTGAGTCGGGGGGCCCACAATGATCACTTAAAGGGATTTCTCCCATCTTTGCCAAGCCTCCAGGAACAAAGATTCAGGTTGAAACAAGCCAAGTTACAAAAGGTATTTCTGGCTTTGAAGCTCTACACAGCTGGTGACAATATTTCCAACATTTTACATGGAGGAAGTTCTGAAGGATTTGGATGCAGTGTAAACACACGCCTTACTATTACCAGCCGCTGGAGCATAAACAGTGCAGCTAAAGAGACCTCTTCTTAGATACAAGCTGATCAAAGACAGGGATTAGGAGACAAAAGCAATCAAAATGAGCTCATGTTCTAACTGGTGCAATCAATAATGTGCAAGCTGTCAAGCTATTATAATTCAATTTTGTAGAGTTGTGACTTATTTTTCCAAATGGGACTATTAGTCAAAAACTCTGGACATGCTTTAGAGTCTTCAGTGGGGTTTTATGTATTTTCCATAGTTCAATTCTATACCACAATCAAGTAACTTTGTCACCATCAGTTGTTTAAAAAATGCTGTAAAATTCAAAAATAAATTTGAGTTTGCATCATATTTAAACACCTTAAAATTGGCCTCTGTCTCTGTAAGAACCTCCTCCTGTTTCTGACGCTCCCAATTCAGTATGTCTTTACAACAATGCTTCGGGGGAGGGGTGCTCTGTGGGGCCGGAGCTCGGCTGCAGACTGAGCTCCAGGGAGGAGCTTTGGATAAATAGGCGGTGCCTTGTATCAACAAGCTTTTAGGCAGCTCCACATGGCTACCACGAGAGTCAAGGATTTTCCAAACATGCATGAATGAGTCAAAGCAACATGATGACGGAATGACATTATAACATGATCTAAAGCTTTTAAAGTACCTGGTGATCTCTTGGGGCGTAAAGGCATCATGTAGGACTGGCGTGGCAGAAGAGGTGAAGAAGGAAGAGACATCGACACTCCTTTGGTAAAACCTAGTCTGAAAACATCATCTTGTGTGTTTGGGTGACCACCAGCAGGGCCCTGGTGCTGGGGATTTCCCTCGTTTGGGAATCTTCTTTGAGCACTATGGCTGTGAGCATCACCTGTTGAGAAGAATAACAGTTACCTCATGACAAAATAAAAAGTAAGGAGCAAGTAAGGAGGCCTGGAAAAATCATTTTTTACCACTGGGCTGACACTGAATGATTATAATGGAAAACTTTACAGGAAACATAACCAATCTTCTTTGATATAGAGGAAAAGTTGGTTTAGACTGAATGGCATTTATATTTAATTACAAACTTAAGCAGCCAACTTTACAGGAAAAAAAAATAAGCTTTTAATATTCAGCACAATTCCCTGTTTAAATTGTTAATTTCCATACACCAATATTAAAGTGTCACATCTTTATAGTTTTACATATTTATAATGTGTCAGATTAGCAGGTGAGACAAGTTTGCAATAAAATCAGGCTGTAAAGTAGGTGTAAAACTGGATTTTAATAATCACTGGTGTAGTATTTCATTGATATTTTCTGAAATGACAGAAAAAACTTTTTTTTGTAATTTCAGGCACAGACAAGTTCCCAGGATTCTTGAACTCTTTATTCAGCCTCTGGGCTGTAAGGCACTTCCAAACCTTAAGAAGCGAGCTTCTGTGCAGAAGAAGCAGTCAAGACAAAGTACTCATGATGTTTGATACAATCAGCATGACTAAAATGAATAGATATAAATCTCCTCTATGTAATGGATTGTAATTGCACAGAAAACCAAGTGAATTCTCTGTTAATCTTTATGCTTCAGCTGTAAAATTCCATCTCATTGCTAAGAGCCACTGTCTCCCAGCACCTGTTTGTATGGCCTTGAGTCTTATCAGAACAAAAACAATGGCCCTCTCTCCAGCCCTACGTCTGTTTACCCTGAATTCACCCTCTCCTTTAAAGTCTTTCGTACTCTAACAAAGCCCAAACACCCTGATCACACCCTTGGGGGCGGTACCTTTTACGCCAACATCGTTACATATATCAACAATACTTGTTTACACTGCGGAGAAACGCACTGAGTAGAGACTTGCTGATTCTGTCACTGTTTAAAAGGACTGCAATTGATCACAAAATGGAAAATATAAAAACTGTATCTAAAATTCAGTTAATTAGTCACAAAATGTCCTTCAGTATAGAAAAGTTTAGTGAATGTGTGAAACCAGCATTGTAGGTGCTAACTGAACCTAGCCATTTCATGTTCTGCTGTCAACCACAGGGCATTTTGAAAATCAGTTTCATCATCATCATCTATACAAACAGCAAAAAAGTGTTTCAGCTTAAGTCAAACAAAATCAACTTTAAGAAACAACCAGACAGATTCTTCACTGCACCTTTTAGGTCTCAGATATGAAAAATTACTGAACCTCTTATGACCAAAAATATATATCAATCTATCAAAACCTAAGTTACAGCGTTTTGTGGAGGCTCTTAAAATAAGAAACATTAAACACCAAGCTGTCAGGATGATTGGAAGCTATGGAGATTTGTCTTTTTAGTGTATAACCCTCATTGGCACTGCCAGAACTGATGAAGTTTTCATCGTTTGTTTCAAGCATAATGAAATCGCATCAGGTGTAGGGATGTCCCGATCCAGGTTTTTGGGCTCCCGATACAATCCGATCTTTTTAATGATTTGGCTTTCCGATAACGATCCGATACCTTTATTTCTTTCCAAGTGACAAGGTTGGTAGTATTAAAGCGAGCCCTGCTGTTCCACCATGAGAAA
>JAUBOC010000160.1:9858542-9870739 GCA_032275365.1 Anablepsoides cearensis | reverse complement strand
AAACCAGCAAGTTTATTTTATTAATGAGTTCCCCTTTGATGTCACTTCCTGTTTCACTTTGACTGAGGCAAATTCAATTCAATTCATGTGTACTATGCCAATTTCTTTAAGTATAAAGATGTTTTCTTTGACTTTTTGTATTTGAACGATAGGCGTGTCACAGGCACTTTAAGACAAAAGATTTACAGATGTTACTGTAGGTATACCCCAACTTTCATACACAAAGTGTGCAGAAATCTGCAGAATAAAAACAAGACACCCATCTACAATGTCATTGTTTTCTGTTATGCTAGATGAGATATCTTTACGCTTTTCTCATACCAGTCAAAATACAGTATTTGTTACAAACTCTCCATGTATCAAAGAAGATATAAAAAAAAGTCTTAGTTGCTAAAAGTTTGATCATAGGATGGAAAAAAAGGCTTTACCAGGACCCACTGCCACAAAGCTGAGAACCATGATGCTCACTCATAGCAATTTAATCTATTTTGCAGAATCATCACTCGTCACTGCCACAAATAAAAACGGACAAATTATTAACCTAAAAAAAAAAATTAAAAAAACATGTATTACCTAACTTGTGAAGCAGACAAGACGTCAGCAGCTTTAGGAAGATTGCAACTGCAGATGTGGTGAAGCCACAGTAATGATAATTAACTTTGGTTACTTTGTTTTTTTCTCTTTTTTACTGGCTCCTGTCTGCTGCTCTGGGTTTGTAGAAAGAGCAGAAAGCAAAAGAGGCAAACTACTATTAGCACCCTTAAGATTCTGTCAAGAATAAAAGGGTGCTGCTGGACCTAATCAGAAACAGAGGCCAGTTTGCTGCACGCCTCTGCCTCACTGGAGTAGACACAGAGGTGTCCTGTGTTTTAAATGGATCCTAAACAAAGAAGAATGCCAGAAACAGGAAACAGAAAAGCCCCAGTGGCACCTCTGCATGCCTAAAACCTGTAAATGAGCCAGCAGAGGGCATGACCTGCAGTCACCTCAACCTGACAGGGACAATTTACCTGTAGACTAAAAGGCACTTGTAGGTGAAAAGCTTGAGCTCGTTTGAATGTGAGTTAGTTGTGACTAATGGTTATATGATACAAAGATTATCAACTGACCAGGAAAATGAATAACGCAGCCACCAATGCCCCCCCAAAAAAAGACCTTCTGAAAGCCCAGGGAACTGCTGATCAAGACCACTTAAAAATGCTAATAAATCTGGTTCATTGAAGCAGATTATAAAGAAATCCGAGATGACTCAAGACTTTTGCACCATACTGTACAAGTCATGAACAGCAGCGAGCGTTATTTTGAATACCTTCAATTACTGATTACCATTTATGGCAGTGCTTTAAGAAAAATGTGTCTACTATAACAGGAAACAATAAAACTAAAAACAAAGGATGCAATGATTCCCTCAAGCCCAGATTCAGTTTGAATTTAGATTTTTTATTTATTTTTTTAAACAAAATTAATTGTTGCCATTTTATAGCTAAACAGTTTCTTTTATTTTAACATCAGCGTTTTTGGCCTTGTGTCAAACCGTAACTTGTCTGTTGTCTTCGTAACAAAAATTATCAAACAAAATACTAATGTGAAAATAAATACTTCTATAACCATATGTTCTTTTGAAATCAACATTTTTGTCCTTGTATCACATTGTAACAGTCTGTTGTTTTAAAATATAAGTAAAAAAAAATCACAAGTCCTTTTGTGACCAAAAGTTATCAAGTATCAAACTTAATTTGCCTTAAATACATAACTTACATTAACAAGGAAATCACTTTATTTTTACAAATTGGTTCACATTTTAAGCAGTTATATTCAATGATTGTTAAATTCCTATAAAATACTAATTCTAAAATTATGTTTGTTTGCTGCTAAAAACACTTATCAAAACAGAATGTAGCAAATACACTGATGATTTCTGTTAATTAAGGAGTATTTTTAATTAGGCAATGGTAAGCTGCTGTAGTGGAGAAAGCCTATTTTAACTAAAACTCCAGGGTTATACACCAACAGCTGCCAGTGAGCTCCTAATTTGGTGCAGATTGTGGTCAATACAGGTTTCAGTCATCCTGCATGTTAAAGAGATTAAGATATAATTTTGGTAGTTGGTTCTGAGGACAAGAAGTGCCACATAAAAGCTTGTCAACCAAGTGCTGGTGAGCATGCTGCAGAGTGTTATGGTGACTGCTCAGCCATCTGACCGATACTATAATACACAGACGGACACAAGGACAGAAACGCGCCGGTGCTATTTCAGTTACTTTCTAAAATTTTGGTCGGAACGAGGCCTGCAATTTCAGCCCCTGCTGTGGTTAAAGAAATCAGCCCCTTTCTAATTATACAGCGCTGTCCCTGGATGATGTAAAAATGATTACAGTCCCTTGCATGCACTTTCCTCTTCATCAAAAAAGAAATGGCCAGAGCCCACAAGGACATACCCAATCTATGAAACAACTCATTATTTCAGGACACCAATTTACACACAAAACATCTGCATTGAAGCACAAATTAATTATTTGAGTTGGGAAAGCTCAGTCCTAAATCCCTACTTAAATTACATTTGCAGTTTATTCAATCAATCAATCAACACATCCATACAGAGCAGGGGTGTCAAACTCATTTTTACAGAGGGCCACATGTTACGGTGGTCCTCTAAGGGCCAGTTGTAAATAACTTTAACTTTTCATGTTTACATTCAACTAAACAGAAAACATTATGTTCCTCATCAATTTGTTAAAGCACTGCTTACAAACAATAACTGAGCTCTACATGGTTTTTCCTGGATAGGAACAGTGTTGTAATACATATAATCACTGAAAAGTACTACGTGTATGACTAACTAAATGTGAAATATATACAGAAATCCTTTAAGAAGCAGAAGAAAGAGAGTTTTACTCACTGTTGAGTTAGAGTAAGTCTTGAATTCTGAACCACTTTCTAACAGGGAATTCCTATCTACATGCATTATGGGAGATGTTGAGTTGTAGGCTTTGAAGCAGCTTATTTTGAGACATTAATAAAGGCTATTCAACTAAATTGCTCTGTTACTCAAAGCCAACAGCTCAAAGGAAAGACAAGTATTACTATACTGCACATTTTAAATGTGTTTATTGTGTTGCACTGAGTCATAAATTTAAAGTTGACCATTGATATAAAAACTCTTTTTATATTAAATTAAGTAAAAAGAAAGTTTTGGAGGACGGCTGGCCAGAAGCCAGTGTGGCACGCAGGCCTCGATGTTGACAAATGTGGTGTACGCAATACGTACATTTATTTTGTTGCGATGAATCATAAATTAAGTAAAAAATAACATTTTGGGGTGGGAGCCTCTTGGCGGGCTGGGCCAGTATCCTAAGCTCTGTTGACATTGCTGAATTCCTTGAAAAGTCTTGCATAGCTATAAATCTAGATAATGTTTTTCTCCTTTCTAGTAAAGTTGTACAGTGGAATGTGATCTGTAACTCCTTCTGAGGGAATGCAAAGAGCCCTGCAAGATATGGTTTCTAAAATATGCAGTGAATTCGCACCACCTTGCTTTCCTGAAGATCTGCAAAATATGAGAAATGCAAATGCATTTTGAATATTGTGACTTGTAATAATCAGAATTATCTGTCTAATAATAATGCATAAACAAAACAGATTAGATTGACACTAGTTAATCTCAAGGCCTGAAGAGAAAATTAAGACTCTAATTAATGCACATTCTTTCAATCGAAACACAAAGCATGATGACCGCAGGACAGTTCAGAGAAAGAGAAATTCTTTTGCTAGACTGAGTGCCAATGAGGAGTCCCTGTGTACTTCCGAGACCAGCGAGACAGTCTCACAAAAGATGTCATGGTTAGCACACAGCGACCCACAGAGAGGAGCAAGAACCAGACAACAAAGAGTACAGAGTGGGGGAGGGTTCTCAGTGCAAGCCATCTATAATGATCACGGACAAGGACAAAATGTTAACACAATGCCAAAGCTTTCTAGTTCAAATTCACAAAATACTTGGGAAAACATGAAAAAGCTAAACCATTCAATCAAACACCATTGAGGCATCAGAACCGTTTCCCCAAGAGGCATTTCTAATTTCAGACCAATTTACTGACCCAGTGGTAGCCATAGAAACCATCAATATATGGTACCAGTGAGCTTGACAAAAAGGCTGTAAAACTCAAGCTCATGTACGTAATTAATATTAAAGCAAACTAACCATGTTAGCTGCCTTGCTTTGCCTTCTGTTTACACATCTTTAACTTCCTCCGCTACTTAAACTCTGCTGGAAAATCAATCACATGGGAATTAAAAAGCAACCAATGTGAAATATTTTTCCTGCAGCCTTTTCTTTTCTCTGCAGTCTAGCTTAGTGTCAAGGAACCTACTTTGGGCAAGAAATTATAATATTCTCTTTAAGAATCCAATTTCATTAACTTTTTGTTCTAACATATACCATGACTGGTTTAAAGGATCTCTAATGGTGGTCCTTCAGGAAAAAAAAAAAACAACCCTGACAATGTTTTTAATTTCAACTTTAAGAAAAAACAAAAGAGCTAGTCTTTAACTCTGAAGTCTTCAACTTAAAATGCTTAATTATTCTTCAGAATTAGTTTCTTTTTGCTTTGCCTCCGATGCACAGCTCTGCAGTAGCCTGGCACTGAAACGATTTACTCAGCGGCCCCAGGGGAAATGTGACTGGCAGTGGAAAGTCTGTGTGTCTTTGGGATAAGAAGTACAAGGAGGAGGAGGAAGAAAAGGAGGTGGTGGTGCGAGTAGCACTGGCCAGGCACCATGACATTTCCCATTCCTTGTTATAAATTGACAATTTAAGCAGATATGGGGGAAAGTGAGTCTGACAGTGACTTACCCATGCTTTACATAAAGATTTGATACAGGTAAGCTAATAAAAAAGACTGACAGCTAAGAAAGACTTTATGTTATGTAACAAACGAAGATGTCAAGTGAAACTAATTTTGGTTGCAGTATTGCAAGTATGAGGATATACTAAAAAAAATACTATGACCTGTTTGACCTCTGAGATCAGACTATAAAATACATACGAGTTAATTCAACATTTTGTATAACAATTTTATAAAGTTATGATTTACATAGACCACGTGTCAAATTCAAGGCCGCGGGTCACACTGACTTCCAACCAGCCCTCACCCAAATTTCTTTCTACTTGATTTAATATGAAAACTGTTTTTACATCAATGGTAAATTTTATATTTATGATTCAATGCAACAAAATAAATTCATTTAAAAAGGTGAAGGATAAAAATATTTGTCCCGCCCCTGAGCTGTTGGCTTTGAGTAACTGTGGCCCCTGAATAAATGTCTCAAATCAAGCTGCTTTAAATCCACCATTGACCATAAACTACATTTCCCATAATGCATGCTGATTATGCATGGGAATTCCCTGTTGGAAAGTGGGAGAGTACAAGACAGCAGCTACTCACCACATCTCAAAAGTGAGTAAAACTCTTACTTCTACATTTAATAGTATTTCTGTATAATTTGTTTGTTTCACATTTATTAAATTGTACATCTAGTACTTTTCAATGTTGATAAGAGGATGTTTAAAAACACTTTATGCATGGAATACCACATAAAGCTAGCCTTAGCAATGAGACGAGGAATGTGGCGTTTTACATGTAGTGGAACTTTAACACAAGATATTGAAGTTAACTACAACTTACAACATACCGCTCATGTGGTCATGTAAAAATGAGTTTGACACCCCTGAAGGAAACAAATGCCAAAACACTTTATCATAATAAAATTTCACAGTCAATTGCAGCCTAATCAAACAAACCAAAACACACAGGGTCACAGTAAAGTGAAAAGGTTTGGACCATTTTTCAGAGCTTTTGAATAAAATGAGCCTCATGTTCTGCTGTCAATTCAGACTGAACAGTAATGTTTCTTTCCATTTGATGTGAATTTTTGAGCAAACTTTTAAAATGTAGCATAAAAGGGGGAGAAAAAATAGAAATGCAAATTAGACACCATTGTCTCTACTGGCTTAAAGCGAATCAACCAGGTTATGAAAATGTGTAATTACGTCAGATGTTATGCCTGGCTGTAGGCACAAGGACCACACATCTCAGGACAATGGAGAGTTATCAGGAATGTGTTGCTGTCGGGCAAATTGTAATTGTTCCGTCATATCAACTAGTAATGGCAATGTTACATGCTGTCCAAAGACATGGAGGAAGAAATGCAATTCTCTTAACGTTGGGATAATACCCGGGAAGATGCTGACAGTTTGAGAAGGGTCTAACTGCAGCCACAGTCGATACAGTTATTGGACAGCTGGAACAGCTGGTGAGTCATGTGAAGTAAATGTTCACAAAGTCAGAACCTATTTAGCAAATATGTTTCAATCTCCCCATTTGTGCATTAACTCTTTTTTGGAAAAGCCAAAAACCTCCTTAAGCGAGCATAAAAACTTATTCACAAAACTGAGGTAGTTCTTGCAAATTTTGCTGTTACCATCAACCTTTTCTATAGCAATACTTCAAATGCTCATAAAAAACGTTGACAGAAAAGCTAGTTTGTCAACAATTGTGCCCCCAAGGAATTCTTTATGTGATGATAGACAAGTGGGGTATCATCGTCACTTAAAAAAAGCACCCAAATTGATCTCATGTCATCTAGATCCCAATTTTTTAAATGATTCTAGATTATTGAGACTATTTCAGTACAAAAACTATCTGGGACTCTTTACTTCAATTATAAAAGCTTTCTTGAGAGTTTTAATTAACTACATGTGTATTAATGCCTTCACAATAAAACTATAAAAATTCTTAGATTGGGTCTAAATGGGGTTAATTACAACTTTCTCCTCTACAAGTCACAGAGTTGTTTAAGTCTTGGGACACGCATGACCAAGGACACAAGCCTGTCATATTGTAATCAATTAAATTAATGTGCAGAACACAGTTCTAGGACACTGTGGCTCATCATGAAAATGTTTTTACCCTTTCTGTCCGCATTTATTAACATTTTTTTCCATTTCTGACTTAACTGTCAAAGTTATAAATGAACAAGCTTTAAGTATTAAGTGGGATCAGGCAAAAGTGGGATGGGGTCTGTAGACCTATGTTGCCATGGAGATATAGTTAAAGACAGATTTGGATTGCCATTAGCACAGACAATTAGGCAGAGCTCCCTCTGGGGCCAGGTGAGGTCATGAGAACAGAACTAACCTCTGGACAACCGCCTGTTCAGTAATGTTAAATAGACAAAAATGTAGCACACAGGCTGTTCACTCAGTTTTTCAAAATACCTTAATCCTACTCAAATCTTGAAGCTTTGTGTGCTAAGTGTGAATCATCATCGATGGTAAATATTTGTGAATTTAGCCTCAGTCAGTTATGTCTTCACTGTTGTGTCCTTGGATGATATACACATCTTTTCAGTCATTTTAACGGCACAATTGTCTTTTGCTTGTTTTAAGAAAAAATAGGCTTCTTCAAGACGAACACTTCTTACCAAAATGGTCCACTCGCAATGAAAAGATGTAAATGTGAAAAAAGGGAGCACTCCATCTAAACTGTTCCTCTTGGCAATCAGTTCTATTCTCTGTTCTTTTGAGGCTGGGCACAAAAAAGCCGGGGTCATTAGTTCAACTTATAAAAGCCTGACTGAGCTAGGGCTGGCAAGACGTTCTGCACACACAACTGCTAAAAAATGGTTTTCACAAATTTTAAAGAAAGCAAAGAACAACAGAGGAGGGTAAGAACACAATACTGAACATGGGTTTCAACAGACAACCAGACCTACGTCTCTGATATCCAGACAGTGTGACACCATTAAACAGTGTCTGCATAGTGATGATGAGAAAAACAAGAACCTCAAACCTGTTGGAACAATATCAAAATAAACTCAAGCAAAGATAGCAGCTAATATTTTATGTGTCATGTGGATGACAAGAATCTCCAAAGAGACAATTTTAAGTCTGTTAAAAGGTATATTTTAGAAGAAATAAAATGTGACAAAAAGAATGTGTCTGCCCTCGAAGGTCATGCTGTAATTAGAAAAACCTGTGACCCGCTGACTTCTGCAACCAATGAATTGCTATGACAGCCACTATCACCCCTTCAAAAGGCCATGTAAAACACACTGGCATGTTGACTGATGAAATGCTTTTCCTCCTCTTTGAAGTGGCAAAACTGACAAGTTGAGTAGAGGAGGCGGGTTAGCATGTTTTGTTGCAATGCAGTCAGTGACATAACTGCTTTCAACAAGTCCTAAAGCATTTGTTTGACTTCTTGTTCATGGCTATGCATACATGTCCAAGGTCAGACTGATGTTAAGCGTATGAACAAACCAGAGTAAAGCGAAAACAGGTTAAATCATTAATTTGATATCATGTTAGACAGTCAGCTAACGTGAGAAACCCTTTGGCCAAATACCTCTTTTCTGTTCTTGGAAAGGTCTGTGTCTATTTAACATTCACCACATTGTCACACCATAAATGGCCATATGTGAGCTAAGACACAAGTAAAGTATTGTACTCCTTTATAAATAATTGTACAAAGGTTTGTTTGAGGTATGGTTTAACCAGAAATAGATGGTGACTCACTTTAATTTCATGCCTACCATGTCAAACACAATTCACAGGAGTTTTATTTTTCTGTCCCACTAAATGAGCATTAATTCTTCTTCCAAACTGATAAAAAAAAAAAAAACATTGAGTCTGTACACACTCAAATGTATTTTTAGAAGTTTCTTTATCCACGTGTCCAAAATCAAAAATGGGAAATAAAACAAGTGAAAGAACTCAGAGATAAGATTTTAACAAATGCTGTACAAGTGAAACTCAGTAGGCTGCATATCTAATATTTGAGTAAACAATTGGGTTTGTGTTCTGTATTCTGCTTGTATAAAGTTATTTGTTTTTTAGCTCTATGCCATTTCTTAAGCTTCATTATGGCAAAAAATACAAAATAAGGTTTTCTTTTGTTTTTGCTAAAATCCTGCTTCCCCCATTAGCAATGTTTAATACATTATGCAAGTGAAATGGAAAATGACTCCATCCACACCTTTCATTTTTAGACTTATGAAATAGAGCCAGGTGTAAATAGATAAAATCTATTTTTAAAAAGAAACAATGAGACTGGCCAACCAAGTTCTCTGCTTTCCCCAAGAGACCTTATTTTGCTTTTCAGTAAGAAAGACGGGGTGTATTTCATGTGGATACACCTGAGGTTTGCGGGTGAGTGGGTGTGTGTGTGTGTGTGTGTTTGTGCGCGCGCGTACATGAATGTGTGCGAGCAAAAGATGTGGTTTGAGCTACGCCCTGCTAATCGTTGCCTGCTGGCTGCGCAGTGCTTTGATAGCCCTGTAGGTCTTGTGCACTGAATGGCCTCCATTGTAAATCAGGTGCATTCTTTCTCCACCTTTCTAAGTCTTAGCATAACTGTCTGGACATGAAAGTCTATATAAACATAACTGGGAGCAAAATACAGCAAACAGGAGCCAGAAAATAAAATCCACCGTGCACCTGTTCATACAGTTTTATGTTGATTAAGTTAAAAAAAAAAACTAATTAGACTTCTTTATGTACCCTATGTACATAAAAAATAAAAAAAGGTTTATTTTACCTGGAATATTGAAGAATAAAACAGTCAAGTTGACATACAAAGCAAACTACAGGCTCATATAGTATATAATATAGGAAGTGCTTTTCAAAAAGGAAAAGAAATAGAGGTTGAGTAAATATCAGGGTTAAATAAAGGATTTATATGTATTTATATACTGCCTCTTAGTCTGTCTGTTGCTTTGTATGTGTGCATCTATGTGAGTGTAAATAACTGTAATGGGATGTCTGGCATTTTATCCTGGTCAGGTTGAAAAATATCAGCAATTTGTAACATATATACTAGGGGTGTAACGATACATCGATCTATATCGTTATATCGATTTGAGTGGTTCATGATTCAGCTATCGAGGCAAAATGAAAATTGTGATCTATATCGTCATCATATTCTTGATGACAATCGATATCTTATGTCCATCTAACACAGCCATTGTGTTATATGGGCTTATGATATCGCATTATATCTATCGCAGACTTGTGAATTGAATCGAAATTGTATCATGATAGACTTTATATCGAGAAATATCGAATCATCATCTAAACATATGGATGTAATATCGTATTGTGATAAAGCTGGTGATTTACACCCCTAATAGGTACCCAGTAGATGATCTCGTAATCTCCTTAAATAAAGTAAAATATGGTATTACTCAAACGGACGACAAAAAAAAACAAAACAATAAACAGTAATAAAAAGGATGTCAGCTGCATTCCTCTATTGTCATCATGTTTCACAAAGAAACAATGCTAAGAACTTTAATATGAGCAGTTATGAGAATATGACACAATAGTGTGAGCAAAATATTGATTCTGAGAGGAATTTTATTTTATAGCTCAGCTTTTATGACCCACTGTTTAGTCTTGTGCAAAAAGGGAATTTCCAATCATTCTGTCACTGGTGTTTGTGAATAAAGCCTGAGTAACATAAATGGAAATGTGCCTGATGTGTAAATGACAAACAGCCAAACCCATTGTTGCATTTCTCATGGGTCAAAAAGTATTTTCTAAGCCACGTGTCAAACTCAAGGCCCGTGGGCTAAATATGGCCTGCCACTGCACTTTGTGGTCTGCAAGAGCTTCAAAAATGCATTAATGTTTTAAAATATGCGTATGCTGCTTTAAATCAGGCATTGACCATAAACTACATGTCCATCAAGGAATGTTGATTATTTTACATCTCACCAGTAAAACTCATTACTTAAAATAGTATTTCTATTTATTTCACATTGAGTCAGTATTGCACATAGTACATTTCAGTATCTATAATAGGAAGTGTTAAAGTGCCTGTGACATCAAATATTTGTAATAAACATGAATGCATTTTTGGAAAGGTAACATTGGCAACATATTGTAAAACTAATTTCATGCAGCTGAGATGAACAGTTGTTGAGATATTCGCATGTGAAGTAACAGGAAATTATGTCAAAGGGGAATGTCTGCATGTGAACAGAGCACTGATACAAAGGCCAACAATACAGACTGTAGAGAAGATTCTGATGTTTCTTTAGATTATTTTGAGTCCCTATCAAAGAGAGACAAAGAAGAGTTAAAGTTTAAATCATTTTGTTTTAATAAACAAAAAACAGAGAGTTTATTTTATTTATGAGTTCCCTTTTGATGTCACTTCCTGTTTCACTTTTGCTGAGCCAAATTCAAAAGAAAATTGTCCAGTTATGTGACAAAACCTGTAAAATAATCTGTACTATGCCAATTTTCTTAAGTATAAAGATGTTTTCTTGGACTTTTTGTATTTGAAGGATAGGCATTTCACAGGCACTTTAAAATGCTGTTTCTATGCAGGAAACACCATGTAGAGCTTAGTTATTGTTTGTTATTGTTAGCAATGAGATGAGGAATGTGATGTTTCAAGTTTAGTCGAACTTAAGCACAAAATGTTGAAGTCAATTAAAACTGGTCCTTTGAGTTCCACTCTCAGTGAAAATGAGTTTAACACCCCTGTTCTAAGCAGTTAGGCATCATGTGGCCTATGCCAGCTTAAGTCTCAGGTTCAGTGATCCTGAATTCTGTACAGTACTTTTTCTTGGCGACGCTGGAAAACTGCACTTCAACAACAATGAACACTTTTTTTTAAACAGAATTAGCAACATAAGCCTGCAGCAACAGTTTTAACTGAAAATAAGAAAGCTTGTTCAAAGTCTGAGATTTTCACACCTGTTGATTTTTTTGTGCTGACAAATAACCACTCAGCCACCTGTGGCTTTTGTTCACTGAGAAAAGTTTTCCCACATGAAAAAAGAAGAAAATCCTTTCCTGTTGTTGCAGATTAAGGGGAAATAACGCAAACAGGTAAAGGAATCTTTGCTATGCCAGCTGTTCTACTCAACACCACAGAGAGCAAATGATTTGAACAGATTTTAATATTAGAAGCCCTAGTACAAAGAGTTAGGAAATCAATGTTTAATTTTTTTGAAGTAACAATGCTTCTTGGAAATAAATCTTAAATTGTTGGGATTTTTTTCTCCTTGAATGGTGTCACATTTGTTAGGGAAATACAAAATTCCTTTTTATAATACAGGTGCTGGTCATAAAATTAGAATATCATGAAAAAGTAGATTTATTTCAGTAATTCCATTTAAAAAGTGAA
>JAUBOC010000160.1:9831740-9851071 GCA_032275365.1 Anablepsoides cearensis | reverse complement strand
AGTGCTCACAGCAGAGCAAAAGAGGATAGTGGCTGATTTTCAGACTTTTGTGGAGGTAGAAAAGCCGATCTCTTCCGTCGATCTTATCTAAGGATCGTCCGATCTCCCAAAATTGAGGAAATCGGCGCCGATTTATTGGTGCACCCCTAATAATAATGTATTGAAATGTTATTTAAG
This sequence comes from Anablepsoides cearensis, assembly GCA_032275365.1. NCBI lineage: Eukaryota > Metazoa > Chordata > Actinopteri > Cyprinodontiformes > Rivulidae > Anablepsoides > Anablepsoides cearensis. Next base: position 9,850,894 of record JAUBOC010000160.1, on the reverse strand, counting down.
AGAGCTTAAGAGGTTGGATTTCTTTTGTCCTGTTCCTATCGTCAGTCTGTTGAAAAGCTATTTCTAATGCTAAACAAATGTAAGAATTATTGAATAGTGAATAAGAGGTAGAAAAACATTCTAAAAGTTGATGTTTTAGTATTGTTATGGGTTTGCAGGGGCATCCCCGGCAAGAAGCTAATACTGTTTTGGGGGCCTTGGCATGGAAAGTTTGGGAACACCTGGTCTTTACACTGAAGAGAAGAAAAAATAAAAAAGCTCAGCTCAGCTGGCAATATTCTGTGACCTTTATAAGAAAGTTTCCTCAGAGAGGAGCCATGGACTGTGTGGTATGCAGAACGATGGGGATCAAGATTCCTCAAGCCCTCAAGGTCAGGTCCATTTTGCTGCATTTAAGATGGGTTCAGATATTAGCATGGCCCCCTAGAAGAGGCCTCTCGATATTACAACAGAGCAGTCAAAGCCCCACAGAGACTTGCAGGTTTCTGCAGACACACGCTGACTGAATAGACAAAACAGACTCCTAAATATTCACACTTGGCCATGGAAACAGCAGAGCAGTGTGCTCATCATGCTGTCCTTTTGCTTAAAGAGAACAATAATCTAGTCCTTGAAGGTCTTTAACAGTTTTCTAAATATCCCCTGATAGCTTGATAGCTGACGGAATCCATCCAAAAGACTTTATTCATGGGTGAGCTCGTCCCCCCCGTTACTTCTGGCATTTCCATCCAGACATACAGTATTTCAGCACCAAGACGTTTTCTTTGGAAAAGCTCAAGGTAACAATAAAACAAGACTAATCTGTAGTGCAATGTCAAGACAGGTTCCTTTCAGGAAAGAGAAATGGAAGTTCAGAGCGGTTAAAAAGGTGCCTGGGGTTATCAACGTGTGTTTTTTAGGTCATTTCTCATGTGATATAGCTCAGTCTGAGGGGGAAGAAAAATATCCTTACCTGCACAATGTTGACACGACACGAGGTTAATGGGGCCATGTGGCCAGTCTGGTGTTATCTGGACAGACAGCTATATAAGGAATGAAAGTGGGACTGTTTTCCCAGAATGTCTCTGAGAGGAAAGTGTTTTACTTGCGCGGATCATTGGCGAGTTTGAGTCAACTTTGCCCTCGATTTGGTGACAGATAATAGTGAGAGCACTCCGATCAACCTCACCACTTTGCAGGCGTTAAGGCAAGTAGCTCTTTGCCTCTCCGTTTGTTCATCTCTTTCCTGCTGAAATATTATGCCAATTCTACGTGAATGATCTTACTCAGATTACAACATCGTTGACATAGCAACATGAAATGCTGAGCTTGACCTTCAAACTGGTTAAAAACACTGAAGTGGAACATTTAAACTCTCATGCAGACTCCATAATTATCTATTCTTTTACCGTCTGTTCACTGAGTGCAGGAAACTGCCCCGGTCCGGTCTCCGGTTCAAGTAGCACAAAACAATGGCAACCAAATGTTAAAGAGGAAGCGTGTGGAGACGGTCTGAATGATACAGTCAGATTGTCAGGCACTAAAAAAAAACGGAGGTTGTTACTCATACTAGAAAGAGTTGAAAGGAAACAACAGAAGTTATATTTTACAAAAGGAGGTTTACTGCTTTGTTTCCTGCATTCACTCCAGCCTTCAGAGGCCCATCAAAGAGGGGAAGTATGTATCCTAAGACAAAATGAGACAAAGGGGAATTTTAAAACTTTCTGTAACTTCTTATACAGGCAAATAAAATCAAAAAGGGAGCCAATGAACATTAAAGCAATAGGAAACAGTCAAACTGTAATAATCCACCAAAGTTTATTTTTCTAAGCACAATGCTGTCAAAATAAGAAGCTCTACAAGTGTTGATTTGCAATCAAATCTCCAATAACACCTTAGACCCTCTGCAATGACTAAACCTGACTCACTTCTACATGACCTACAATCATTTAGACAAACAAAGCGTTAGGCAACATGGATTTGCTTTTTCACTCCACATCTTTGAGATAAAATCCTCAGAGAGAGAAAGAATTAGCTTCACATTGATTACCAACAATTTTCTTGTTAGAATTGCCATCATTAACTCACATTATCTCAGCAGATTATATCCTAATACATTATTACTTATCTGCTGTAGAGGACGTTAATGAAGGTCTCAAGTAGAAGGAAAATGAAGACGGACCAATCTGAACTAAACTAAATTTGACGTTTGCCTCCCACGACCATTGGTATTTGATTTAAGGTAAAACATTAACAAAGCAGTGCTTTAAGCTCTACAGGAAGTTCCTGCAACAAATCATTACTAAAGGATATTATGGGTTATTAGTCAGGAGGTCATAAAACCATGTCAGATTCTTATCAAGTTCAAAACATTAATTGTAAAATCATGTAAACAAAAGGCACACAGAGTTTAAGCGTAATTGAACAGAGCTTCAAAAAATTAATCCTTTAAAAAGATAAGCTATCACCACTTGTCAAATTATAAAAAGTGAGGGATACTTTTTTAATCCCTTTCAGTCCATTCTGTAAACTTAACACAGCAATCAGAGTTCAGAAAGGACAGTTTTAAATTTGGTGCAGACTTCTTAATTTGTGGCATTAATCCACGGAGTATAAGAGAGCTAAAACAAATAAACAGAGGTAAAGTTGTCACAAGAAATGGATTATGATTCAGGCTCCAGCTTTACTGCTCTTATGGGAATTAATTTCACACACCAACAGTTTAAAAAAAATGTCAGAGACAAGTTAACAAATCCAAAAAGGATTTGTTTCACCAATTTATCTTCAAAAAATGGGTACAATCATCCTGGATCCAGTACATGTTAAATGATGACTTATTTAAGGCTCTTTCTTCAACCGTTTTCTGAAGATCAGACCAAACCAGTCTGTTTTCATGCTGCCTGCGGCCGTTCATATAAATCACAGAAACAGCCGTGTCCCGCACAGATGTGAGTTTTCATAAATGGAGCAAGCATCAAGGAACCAAAAAAGGCACAAAGGTGGACCAGGGGTGGGCTGGCTTTGTCTTTTGAAAGAGCTTATATTTGTCAGTGAAAAGTCCATCAATCCACACAAAAATATTAATACCAGAAGAACAAAAAGCTGAAAACCGCATATGTTGCACAATAATGACATGTGGCCCAAGTAAAATCGTTTCCAAGCATGTGCCATGGTCTGCTTTTAGGAACTTTCTTCTTCTAACACAGCCGTTCTGAGTGCTTCAACACACACAAATGTGCTGCAAAGCCTGCACAGCTTGCAGCACATTCCCCTTAATCCTTCCCATGTCCAAACCCCAAAAAGGAAATATTACATGCTTTTAACATTTAACAAATGTCTTCTGAATTAACGGCCTATATAAGATTTCAGAAACCTTGAAGTGAAGTTGAAAACATGCTCCTTCCTTCTTTGCAAATAACTTTGCACACAAATTAGCATTCCAATGTTTGTTGCATTAACAGCACACTACACCTCCCTGTTCCCCCCTCCTCCATCTCTTCCCAGTCTCTGGGGGTTTCAAAAAGATTGGATCAAACTGTAAATCAGTAACAGCTGTTGCCAGTAAGAGCTTGCAAACGCATATGATTTAAATACAAATAAAGTGTTTAAAAACAGATTATAAATCATTTTCTCTCAATTCATCAGAGGATACAAAAGTTTTAATTTGATACATTTCCTGGTTGTATACATTTTAAAACTAAAAAAAGCCAAACATGTGATGTTAGGGCAAGTGGAAATGCAATGCTGATATTCTGTAATATTTTTATACGAGGTCAGTCAAAGAAAAGCCTTTGTTAGTTCTTAATGCAGTTACATAATGGGCTTTTGTGTGATACTTTACCCTAAAGCTATAAATGCAGGCTTTATTCTTTTGTTTGGTTGTTTTATATTATGCATCTATTATCTATAGCTATTATTATACACATACAGTAAGTTAAACTGTATTTGGGTGAAGAATTGAAATTCAAATCACTGACCGTGTAACCCTAAACCAAAATATTATACAAGCATCTCATTAAGTTACTCATTCCTGTAGGGAACTGATGTAGATTGTATTTATAACATGTGTCAACTGGTGTGGATGAAATTAATCTTGTATATTTCCTTTTATATTTTTTTTTACTCTGGTTTGTTTTTTCCAAGGCAGTTATATATTTATTTTTTGTGGAGACATTCCTTTTTTGTTTTTACTTTGATGGTATGCCATCGTAAAAAGTGCAAATCAAAAAAGTGTTATTAGTGGAACAACTCAGTCCTGTAAAAACCTTTCAAGCCTTCATCTTCAGCCATGACATTATCAATTAGGAATCTGTTTTTACTGCTTATGAATGTGGTAAAGTATGATGTCACAAACTGAAGTGAATGTTGCCAACTTCTGCTGACTTATCCACTTATTGAAAAAAATAATAGCAGATTAGTCAACTATCAAAATTGTCATTAGTTGCAGCCCTAATCATGACATAGGGGACACAATACGATATATTGTGATAGTGTAAGCATGGCGAGATATTGCTATTTTTTCTCCAAAAATTCTAATTAAAAAAAAAAACTCTGTTTTATTTGTATTTTACATGTTTCATATTTCTTATTTCATGTTTTCAATAGTTAGGTCAAATATGCCATTAAATAGTTTGATAGTATTTGTGGCAGATTTTAGATTTGATATTTATTATATATAAAAATATGGTCACACTAACAGTAGCAATATATTGTGTTAGTTTGGTAAACAGATGAAAATAAGCAGCTACAGTGTGTGTTACTGTCACGGGGCACATTAAGGGGCACATTAAGGGCGTAGCAGTACCCAGCATAAATACGGGACACCCTGGCTAATACAAGATAGTTGTCAACTCTACCTCTGCTTTGAGGCAGTGGGATGCTGATCTTATCCACTCCAATTCAGCCATCGGCACTTAATGCTATTGTTTATTTACAATGCTAACATTTGATCTAGAATTATAGGCTGTGTCTCAATTCATGGGCTGCATCCTCACGAGTGCACATTTGTCGCCCGCATACGTCACTGCCTCGCGCCGAGTGCTGTCCCAATTCGAAGGCTCCTTCTCATGCAGCCCACAAAATCTTGAAAATCAAGGACACATTCGAGCATCCTTCCTGGCCAAGGATATCCCAGGATTCACTGTGCCAACAGCAAACTAAACAGAGAAATGAATACGGCAGAGTTTTAATTTTTTTCCCCAAGTCGTCGTAGTTTGAAAATTCATCATGGACCGAAGAATTTGTTTTTAAATGCAAGTTTAGCAATTTGGCTGATGAATTTCATGCTGCATTAAGATGTTAAATAAAATGCAACTACAAGTAATGATACTGGAGCTAGACACAAATTATTTGTGTGTTTTTTTGTTTTATTTACATGTAATGTTTTAAACATGAAATTATTCTTCCAGTGAAAAGACGTGAATAAACATCCCAGTGCATTTTAAGACGATATGAAACCAATCACTATGGTAATGGGGGTAGCACGTGGTCAGGTCACACAAACCGACGTCAAGCAAAGTTTAGACCATCTTTATTTCACTGCAGTTTTATGCAGCCTACTCGGACTGGGGAGGATGTGGCCCACATGGCCCAGCTGGGCTACGGACTACGTACTAATGAGGATGCAGCCCATAAATTGAGACCCAGCTATACTCTCCGGCTCCTAATGAGTGTAGGAGCCAAATGGCTGGCAGCTACAGACAACTAGCAATCTGAGGCTAAATTTCAACACAAAAATTAACTGCTGGCATGAACGTTTACATTTTAAGCCTTAATTAAAAATCAACAGTGCTTTAGAGTATCAAGACGGTATTGGAAAATTAAATATTTTATTTTTATTTTACCGTTATTTAACCAGGCAAGTCTCGTTGAGATCTCAGATCTCTTTTTCAAGGGAGGCCTGGGCCTGAAGGCAACCTATTGTACATGTTTTTAGTAAATATTTCAGTGAACTGATATTTTCTTACACCCCCACTGAATATCTCAACAAACACCATGTGTCAGATTGAAAGTTGACCATTAAGTTGCTCTTTTACATACACAAACCCATAGCATGACATTATAAAGCAGGGGTGTCCAAATCCTGGTCCTTGAGGACCACCATCCCGCATGTCTTATTTGTATCCTTGATCAAGTTACTCAGAAGCTTGTTAATCACCCATTCATTTAAATCATATGTGTTTTAGAAACCTCTAAAACATGCAGGACACTGGTCCTCGAGGACCTGGACTTGATACCCCTGTTATAAACTCTGCTTTGTTCCAGAAACTGACTGGCTAAAAGTCACGCTCAGTTTTCTTGTAGTTTGGACTACTTTGCAATAAAACTGCAAACAAACCGATTGGAAATGCGTCAAGAATTTTAATGACAGTTCTCACACACCTTCAAACCAAAGCAGACAGATTTGACTGAATTTGATTCAAATCACAAGAAGCACAACATGACGCAACACAATGCTCTATGCTGTAACACTCTTAGTGAGACTTAGAGAGTAATACTAAACAGTGCCACATGGCTAGACACGAGCAAACGTGCAGTACGACTTTGATTTTCTTTCATCTACAACAGTATTTCTCAGCACTGTATTCAAGGTTCAGTCTTACTGATCTGGTTTTCCTTTTGGGGGAACAGACTATGTTCAACAGGACAAAACTATTACACATCTGACAAGCAACTACTCAGTTTGTGCACCCTGTTGGGTCACTGCCTCATGCAATGTTCCCTACTCAGCCATAACAATACAACTCTGATGCCAACATCTTTTATTGGCCACTTGGCTGTGGACCATGGGAACCAAGCTCTGGAGAGAGAGAGAGAGAAAAGCAGACTTTTTTTATTTTCTGCACAGTAATACAAACATCTAACAGCAGACAACTGGAAAAACTCTGTTTTTTGCACAAAAGAGTGAAAAAAAAACCCATTGTAATTGTTTCATGACGGGCGTAAAATTATACCGAATGATACTGGAAAACTGAGGCAGAGAATATTTGGCCACTGGAGTGATTTTCAAAAACAAAGCTTGTTCCACCTGTTGAGTTTCTAATGAAAAACACCACATTGCATCACACTTCGTGAAGCACTTGTGACAGCTTCTGTCAAGAGGAGATAGCCAGAAGGCTGTGAAGATTTTCTAAAGCGGTTAAGGGAGAGCGTTGAATTGACAACTTTGTGAGCAAAAAAAAAAAAAAAAAAAAAAAAAATAGAAGAAAGCTTCATCCTGACATTTACAGACAATTTTTTAAAAGGTGAAAACAAGGCATTGATTTTCAAAGCACCTGACTTAGTTTCATCTTTCTCTGAAAAACAGCACAAGTTAGTGGTCAAACTTCAATGAGTCAATTTAAGTGGGTGGACACACAATTACAGTGTTTTACCCTGCTACTAAATCTGGGTTGGGTCCTGCTTTCAAATCCACCCTGTCTAATCATAAAGTAGAGGCTAACATAAAAAAGCAGGACCTCACAATTGTATATAGTTTAAATTAACCTTTTAAAGTAAATGTAGACCTATTAAATAAATATCTTGTTTCAGAAAGTCTATGAAGGAGTCCTGAGATAATTAGATTTTTTTTTTAATGAGGATCTAAACTGAAAATATCCAATAATTTGCAGAACTGTATAAGTAATGAAGCAAACCTATATTTAGAAAATGTTGCACAACTTCCTGGGTATCCTACAGTCCAGATGATCGGGTGGTTCTGTTCTGGAGTGACACCTCTGGCCTACCAGATCTGGACCGGTTTTGGGTGTGTAGTTTTGGGCCAGTAGCTATAAAATGAGTGTTGGCAAAGTCAGATTAAAACTTAAGCTGATGTGAGGTGACCTGGTATTTATTTGACTAAATAGGGTAGTTCATTAACAGTATTTATGCAAACATAAATTAGCCAATCAATTTGTTCATTTTACTCATTCACTTATAAAAAGATCTAACAAAACTCAACAAAAACTGCAAACAATCTATGATAACTGTCCTAATTCTTAATAAGTGAAGAAATTATATATCTACATAAACATTCAACCAAATCAAACCCAACTAACCATACTAAATACTACTAAAAAACACAATTTGTATCATCATACATCATTACATAATTTCACTCCATATGTCTGCTCAAATGTAATTTATGCAAATACACTTTTCAAATCATTTTATGAGTTCTTTGCAGCTGATCTTTAGAAATCCTGGCAACCAGTTACTGATAAACACCATTATTGATTCATTATGGCCAGTATATGTTTTTCAATTAACATTTGCTTAACTCACACAAATGTATTCTCATTAATATTTCTCATCTTGGCAGATGCTGAGTGGTACATGAAGTGTGTGTTTCAGCAGAAACTCAATTATTAACAACACTTAGAAGAACATGAACACCTAAAGACAACACAGAAGAGCATTCTGAATTAAAAACAAATAAATTGTGGAAAACAAGGTGGTTGCAGCAGCTGTTGATGCCTCTTCATTTTCCTACACGGTAATTGATTAATTGTGTACAGGTGTGTCCAATCCGTACTTGATGTAAAATTGTTTTTAGTGGAAATATACCCAGTGTTTGTTTTAATTTATTGGTTAAAGTCCTTTAAAAGGGTTTAAAAATAAACACAATAATATGTTCATTGTTTTCTATAGTACTAATAAAGATTAGAACTTGTTTAATTTTACCAGAAAACTTAAGATTTGGTTTCTCCTTGTGAAAGAATAATGTTTTTAATTGCCTCGTTATTTTGTTCTATGAATCAACTAAACAGTTGCTTATCCACTCTGTAACACTATTGCTGGTATTTTAAAGCCTAAAATAAAACCAAAACACGTTCAGTCAATAGTTTCAGAGTTAAATTTAGTTAATGTTCAAACCAATTTGAAAGTATACTGAAACCTGACTAAGCTCGCTTTTTGGCTTAAAGTTCTTATTTTAAAGCTGGAACACAAACAAACTGAAAGATGTGAAGTAATTGAACAATTAAAGTAGCTACTCAGTTTTAGTTAGCTGTCAGTCCCGTTGGTTTTATTCAATCGAGGGCATGCCCAGACATTCCTCCCCACGAGACAAACTTCCACCTTTATCTTTTGAAATATCCCACTTTCCTGAACGCCACACGGACCACCTGAACAGCCGACAGTTCGCGAGCTCTTTATTGATCTTACCTGATAAATGTCATGGGTGTAAAAGAAAAACAGCAAAATGAAAGTTGTCCCGGTCCTGTGAGCGGTACCTCCACATGAACTCAGTCCCTAACTTGATTCACCAAGGTAGGCTGAGCTCCTCCTCTTCCTCCCGGGATGAGGTCATGTGCAGGGGAGGACCGTGAAAAGCTCAGGGAACAAAGTCCTCCTCCTCCTCCTCCTTCTCATGCCAGGATGCAGGACAAAACTGCAACTCCAGGAGATTTGTTGCATCACCCAATAATCCACAGGAAGTTACCACTAAAAAGAAAATAACTCAGATACACTTTGTCCTTATGTGCTCTTTGCACAGGTATCAGTGAAAATAGGTAATCACTAGTGACATCACAACAGCTGATGCAAAGCAAAAGTGCTTTGTTTACACTGAGTGTGGACCCACATGTCAAAAATTGCATATCTGCAAAACCACTGAAGTAAATTATTTCTAAAACTTTTATATTTAATTTCAGAGTTTAAAACAAGAACTTTTAATGTGGAGGTACTGTACTTTAGGTCAGCGTTGCATTTGATGCTCTTTCTTTTCACAATGAATAAAATATTTCATTTTCTGTTTTCAACAAACCTTCACATCCAAAATCCAGACTAGATGTACAGTAGACCAGAGGTTCTCAAATTGTGATCCTAAGACTCCCAGGAGTCTGTGAACTGTAGCTTAGGGGTCCACAAAATGAATGAGCCTACAGTAAAATGTATTACAGTAATTCAATTCAGTTTATTCATTTATATTATTTATAGAATTTTGTCATATCATTTTTTAAGTGCATATAAGCACTGGGACCAATACACCAGGAAGCAAACATATTTAACTAAAAAAAAAAAAAAAATAAAATAAAAAAAAAAACAATTACTCCCAGGACAAATTATGATTAATCGGGTTTTGACAGAGTCATTGGAACTTTCTCTTCTCTTCCCGCGAGTGACCAAAGTTGGCTCACAAATTGGTTCATTCATCTCTTAAACCCAAACCCCCAATTCTCTACTTTAATTACTCTAAGTTCTTTTAGTTATAAACGACATGTTTGGTATCAACAGAAACGTCAGAATCTTTGCTAGAAGCTGGTAAAAATAATTTTGTATGCACACTCGAGACTGTTAAAACTACAAGCAGTTGAAGATAAAATTATGAAAGTGAAAATAAAATTGGTTTAAAAATTTGGCACGTCAGAGATGTCAAAAATAATATTTGTGTCAAATAGGAGGCATAATGTGTTCTGTTTGTTTTTGATATTGTTTAATTATCACTACTTTTATAGGGTTCTTTATGTTGTATTCATGATTAAATGCAGCAAAATAAACTATTCAAAAGTAACAGATCTTTGTAATACTTGGTTTATTCACATAATAACTTTAATTACTGGATGTACGGCCCCTCAGCTGTTGACCTGCAGTAACTGTGGCCCCCGAAGCAATTTAGTTGAATAGCCCTCCTGTAAGGGGTCCCAAGACCCAAACAGTTGGTGAAGCCCTGCAGTAGAAACAGTTGTTCTGCCAATCAGGATATGATTGAACAGCTATAGGTCTCCACAATGAAACTGTCATTCAGTAAATCCCTTCAATTTTATACTAAATTTTGGGCCCTGGGCAAAATTTGTTGCTACATTAGCATAGCTTCTTTTGAAAGAGTTCCACCAGACATGAGCAATACACTATTGACAACAAACATTGGCATTAAAACTCCAGGTACTATACTGATTTGTTTACTGTGGTTTATGTGACTTTATCATTTTAATACAGCTGGTAGGTGATTATTTGGAGAGTATGTGAGACGTTATTTAAAAAAAAATCTCTTATCTTTACTCCCATCTTCCACATTTGTAATTTACAGCACTTTAAAACTCAGGTGTGGGATTATAAAGGTAAAAACAAGTCATGTGATTACAAGCTTACAAAAAGCTACTTATTAGATTTTGTAGAGATTATTTTGTCATACAGGAAGTATTGCCGTCCACTTTCACACGCATGCTCATTTGTTTTTTAATTTTGTTGCTTCAAAAGTGATCAAAATATTAAATCATTCAGATTTTCTGATTTAAGTGATTGCCTTTGATTTTCTAGATTAACATTTAGAGGAAATTTGATCTTAGAAGTACTTTTGAACTGATGATTTCTTAGTTACTTTAAGAACCAATAAAGCTGTAATTTTCCAGCTTTTGCAAACCCTTTTCATCCCACAGGAGGCACTTTGGTCTGGTCTGTAGTGACCTCATGAGGCAATGATGCTTCATGCAGCTTGAAGGAATCCTGTTAACACGGTAAGATCACATTTTTTTCCCCTCCTCATCCTCCCTCAGTGTGAGGTGGTGTTTTCTCAGCAGTGCAGGGTCAGTGAGGCTCTTCAGATGGCTGGGGTGACGCACACACACATACGTTGGCAGTGAATGCACCACGCCTGCAGGTTGGGGGAACTTCCTACTGCTCAGAGTCCTCAAACAGAGCAGAGTTGTTCTCTGAACTTCACACACACAGATGGCATCAAAGGCGAGCGCGGACAGCAGGGAGCGTCCCGGAGGATCTGAGGTCAGCACATTGTGTTGACAAGGCCGAGCGTTGGGGACCTCCCTTTGCTACAAATGAGCAGATATTTGCAGTTTCTGGTGCAAACAGAAACAAAACAAGGACAAATCAAACATCTTCACTGGCTGTGGATGGAAGAATGAAAGGTGAGTTTTAGCCACTCGTGTGTTTGCTAAAGGTCAGCTGCTCATGAGATATTTTGCTGACAGTACAAAACAAACAGGTCTGGCTCATGGATACCAGCGATAATTACATTAACTTAAGTCACTTTTTGATTTTACTTTTCAGGCAGTTTAAATTAATAAGAAACTTAACTTTTTCCCCTTTTCAAATTGCAGTGGTGGGTTAGGTTAGCCTAAAGCACTAATAGGGGATCTAATTTCCTGATTAGGGTTTTTGCTAATTTCTTAATTCATTAGTGGATTAGCACTTGCTAAATTTGAAAGCTGTCAGACACGTTGGTCATATGTGTGTCACTTATCCATTAGATCAGTGGTTTTCATACATTTTTGCTTCTGGTCCCCCAAAAACATAACAGTTGCAGACCCTTGTGACCCCATATATTACTTGTTATGCAAACTTTGCTAATAACTCTGTTATCATGGGAATAGTAACTATAAACAAACCTAGTAACTATGATACTAATTTTTATTCATTTATGGTTATTAAAAAAAATGCAATCATGATGAAAGTATTCCATTAGCTTTTTTTTTTTTTTTTTTTGCATTTAAATTGATGTCTGGAAATCATCTGGGGACCCTTACTTGATGTTTTGTGACCCACAAAGAGGTCCTGAACCCATGGGAACAATACTCTGCACACAGAAAATATTGTCTCATGTTGACTCTGAGGAATGTTCTATGGGTCAGTGGGATTTTAGTGCTTTAGAATTAGACCTAAAAATTAAAATTAGGGCTTTAGGGCTAGTGCAACTATTTTTTTTTTTTAGATTAGTGCTGCCCACCGCTGTCAAATTGTATTTTGTTGGAACAGTTTGACCTCAAGCCAAACAAAATCCATTATGTGGTTTTGACAAGACTAAGCTAGTCTTTTAGGAATGTGCATCAAGAGCAGAATATGTCTCACACTTTACCAAAACCTGTGTTTCTCATGCATGTTAACCCTGCCTGCAAGATTCAAATAAATAAAAAAACAGACAAAAAAAAAAGGCATAAACAGGACTAGACGGATTTGAAATGTTCAACTTCTGACATCAATATAGTGCAGCAATTGTGTAAAACTTGAGGAAAAGAATTAGTCATTAGATTTTGCTAAACTCTTGCTGCCATCTAGTGGTCATTTTAGACAGTTGCAAGTAAAAACAAATGAATGAACTAGTGTCAGAAAGGAATGCCATGGATTTATTTTGAATAAATCTACAATAAGTGCCAAGCAGTACATTGATTACACACAAGACATCACCTAAAAGCCGTTCAAGCACCGCTAAGTTTTCCTTTACACCCATTTTTTTTAAACTTCCTTTAACCTAAACACCATGAGTGTCCTTAAACATTAGCTGGTAAACAACTACAGCATTTCTGAGAACATAATGAAATATACAATAAGTGCTGGTTGAAGGCAGAACACCAAACAAAAAGAGGAATCTCTCTTCTAAATAAACTCTGAGGAAAGTTTTGTTTTCAGATAACTTTTAAAGTCCCCTTGGGATCTTTGACACTTCACGTTTCACAGCTGACTGGACCCAGCTGCCCTGCTCGACGAGAGGGGCGGGCCGGGGCGGCCACTTGAAACAGACACGTCACTTCCTCGGCTGCTGGATGAAGAAGGTTCGGGGACAGTGGGGCTTCTCCATGGCAGGGCAAACCTTGCTGTGCCTCACGCTCACCGGAGTCTCAGGAAAGTTGTGGCTCAGCTGCAAAACGTGCAAAGGGAGGGGATGTTTTATTACCCACAAACCTCTGCAGCAGAAGGAGTTATTCTGCTTGGTTAAGAGTGAAATGAGCGGACTTTAAAAATAATAATAAAAAAATAATAATAATTGTGTACCTTGTCAAGGGATCCTGTGAGAAGTATGCCAACTTGTTGCATCCTGTTGAAGGAGGCGAGGGACCGGCTGCACGGGTTTGGAGCAAACAAAATTAATCTCATTCATTTACGATCAAATTGCTGCTAATTATTCTGGTCCCACCTTAGTTTTTCAGGCCTCTTGGTTTCCTTCTCAGGAGTGCCATGGGTGGCACCTTCCTCTAAACCCTTCTTTGCCACCCGTTTACCTCCTGCCTTCACTAGCAAGAGTAAAAACATTTATGAATTTAAACAAGTTTAACAATAAAATAATTTATTGGAATTTTTAATAAAAAAAAGGGACATTATGCATTTTCTGCACGTATTGTAGTCAAGTCACCCTGACATCCCCTCTCCCCAGGTCCTCCTGGGGGATCAAGCATTCAAGACACTAATGATGACAGTGGAACATATATTAAAAAAAACACCACACAGATCAGGTAAGACAACTAGCTGGTGGTCAGAACAGGTTACCTCCATCCTGTGGACCCACAACCCATGAGTGTTGTGTCCTGTGTGAGCCAGGTGGCAGGTGAGGGTGTGTGCCTGAATTCCTGGGGACATAAACTGTTTCTGGTTCCAGGTTTTGTTAGTTTTTTGGCCCCACTGCACAGTTCTATTGAGGAACTGGGACTAATGAAGGCTGTATGGCTGTGGCTGATTTCATGAGGGGACACGTAGAAGTGGGCAGAAGGCCAAGAATGAGACTGTAAACACAATAGCATTAACGTAAAACGTGGTTTTATGTGCGCCACATGCACATTTGTATCCAACTTCAGACGATTTAGACGAGAACAGCAACAGAAATTAAAATAAATCAGTTTTTTTTTAAATTTCAGATAGTTAGGAGTGATTAAAAGATTTGCAGAGGACTAACGTGCCAGTTTCATTAAACTAACAAGGCTGCTGTATCAAACCAAAACATCTACAAACTCAGCTTTTTAGATTTGTTTGTGTAAAAACACAGATGAATTAAAAAAATCAGGGGGGAGGGGAGCTTTCTGCCCTTCTGCTGGAGCAGTGGAGAAAAACAACAATGCTTCGAGCCGTGAAAGCAGGTTTAAAACAAACAGTAAAGCACATTTAACTCATTTAAAGTTGTTTTTTACCTGCAGGTGGGTGACCAGCTTTCAGCAAAGCCGCATCCTTCGCTCCAGATTTAGTTAATTGTTGCACCATTTTGTGAAAAGTTTCCGCAGCACCATTAAAAGCTCAAAACGAGAAGAGAAAAAAAGAAACCAACACTTTGGGTCTGAACGCCCACTCGCTTGTTTTTATGCTCAGGCTGATGACGCCCAGCAAAGCTGCAGGAAGCCACAGACACGCCTCCAGCATTTTTTTTTCTTTTGTTTCTCCGCCACAGATGTTCGGATCATTTGTGGAGAAAATGAAACTATATATGACAAAACAGGCATGCATGTTTAGAAATTGTTAATCAGTGAATTGGTTTGTTTTATTTAGCAGTTTCGGTCAAACCTCGAAAAATAACAGGCGATATCGCGAGATTTCACGCTCAGCGCATCTGTCAGCTGTACTAGCCAGGCACATTTTTATTTATTTATTATCTGGAAAATAGATCGAATTACTCACCTTTTCTGCTTGCTAAGGTGACTCCAAAATTTAATAAGTCATTGATGCACATTCAGTGATTATTTCACGAACCATATCCTTTCAGTGTTTCCTGAGATATTTTACATGCAGGGAAACAAGATTCATGCCAGCAGTTTACGCTAAAACATATCAACTAATGCATAAAACTCAATGATTTTGTTGGTCTCAGTCTCAGCTACGATCCCACCAAATTTTAAGTAATCTTATGCAAAATTGATAGGGTTACATCTACTTTTTGTTATTTTTTTAGTTCAATTGCCTGTGGCAGCCAACTGGAAATAGAATGACTCCAAAAGTTAATCAGTTGCAGACATCTATCCAGTGATAACTCTCAGGGAGTTTCATTAAAATATGATCAGCGGTTCACAAGATATTTTGCTAACAGTTGCACAAGCAAAAACATTATCATATACTTTCTGCAGTGGGTGATAATTATTGTAACTGCTGTTATTTTAGGAAGATATGACCCCTCTGACACTGAAAAAGTCTACAACAATTTTTTTAAAAATGCATTGCCAAAAACACGTAAAATAGGAACAGTAATTGTGTTGTTATTAACAAGTCCTTTAACTTTAATGTTTGTTCTTAATTTTAGTAATTTGGTTGTACTTTGAGTAATATATATATATATATTTTTTATTTAAAGTTTGAAACTTCAAGTTTTAGTATACTGAAAAGCAAATATTTTAATCACTTCAGTCTCAATTAAATCCATTAGTTTGTATTTGTTTAGTCTTTTCACACAATTTATAAAACTAAGTTCAATTTTAGCTGTTTTAAAGGTCAGCTGGCTGTGGCAGCCATCTTGAATTGTGTTGACTCCAAAATAAGTAGTAGTTAAGGTACATCTTGTGATTATTTGTGAGTTTCACTTAAATTAATCAAGTGATTTATGAAATATTTTACTAACAGACATGTACAAAGCCACAGACAAAAACACATCTTGTCTGTATTTGCATTTTGACGTCAGACATTAAGTTTAAAGAAAACACACCTTTGCTGTTAAAAAGAGGAAATTACACAACAGATTTAAAAAACAAAAATGACCTTTTATTTATTTCACATGATTATGATGCCATCTTTTCTTCCACATATTTGTGTAACTATACACCTTTAGAGCTTTAACATGGCACAAGTTATTTCATTTTTTTTTTTCAAACCAGTGCTGAGGTGTAAACCAGGTAATGCTGTAGTGTTCTCTGTATTTACAATAAAATTAAAGAAATGTACAAGACTCCATGGCATTACACAGTTTCAACACTAAAGTACAGATACAATCTCATCCCTCTGTACAGTCCATCGTTACTTAATTATTCTTTTGTCTTTTTTACAGATGAGTTCATGATTCATTTTGGCTTCAGCACATACACATCCCCCCACATCTCGACTCTTACCTCGGACCCTCGTTTACACAACTCACACCTTTAACCATGCTATCACAGTTATGAGTTCCTTAAAGAAAATAAAACTAGTATCTACACACGACACGACTTCTCTCACGGTAGTGTCCAGTATGGTCTCCCTCCCCCCACAGCATGATTCCATCTTCTTCTACTAAAAGAAAATATTCTTTAAAAAAAAAACATTCCTTGATTTCCCTCTTTGGCACACATCCCGTCTCTCCATCTGCAACCGCTCAGGTGAACTCCTCCTCCAAACACGCACATCCACTTGAAAACAAACACACTTCCAAAGACTGGTTCGTGAAAAAGCATTTCTCATGTGCTTCTTCTTCTTCTTCTTCTTTTCATCACCCCTTATACCCCAAAATGAGACTCAGGGGTGGATGGAGGTTCTTGAATGGCAACACAAACGTCTTCACACTTATACCCAGGAGTCAGGAGAACCCGGGTACTGCTCTGATCTGTACGAAGGCCTCCGTGTGCTCGTGTAATAATCCACGTAGTTAGATGTGGATTTCAGTCCGTGAGGCTGGTAGTCCACTGTAGGAGGGTAGGTGATGACTTCTTCTAAAAACGTGTCGTTGTAGCCGTGAGGGTGCTGCAGGTACATTCTGTAGGTATCGTAGTTCCTCCTGCTGGGCTCATCTGTGTAATACACAGGCTGCAAGACAAACAGGCAAGAGTACTAGTTAATTATTAGGTAGAAACACATAATACAGCCTGGTAAATACCTGGTAGGTGCCCTATATGTACCCTGTATCACCATCTACTTACTTACTGTAAGGAATGTAAGTAACTCTGTAAGCTCCCATGTAGTACCAGGTACATACCAGTAAAATAACGCATAAGTAACAGGGATGTACCCGTTACTTTACTGGTATGTACCTGGTACTTATCAGGTGTGTACCAGGTGCATACGAGATAAGTAACAGGATAACATGATAACATGTACGTACCCTGTCAGTACTAAGTATTTAACAGGAACAAATCAGGTATCTACCCTGTAAGTATCAGGTACATACACAATAAGTATCAGGTAAATAATGGGTAAGAACTAGGTACATAAATACAATACATACACTGTTAGTACAAAGTACATACTCTGTAAGTACTAGGTAATTAAAAGGTACAAACCAGGTACATATGCTGTGAGTACAAGGTACATACCCTGAAAGTATCAGGTACATACACAATAAGTATCAGGTACATACTGGGTAAGAGCCAGGTAAATACCATGTATATACTTTTTAAGTCCCAGGTACTTTGAGGAGAGGGTCTCTGCACTCACTAATAGGAGTTTCTTGTTTTGTGGGAGGAGTTTGTCCAAGACGTGATTGGTCTGATGGACTTTTGTGGGCGGAGTTTGTTAAAGATGTCTTTGGTCTAATTGACTATTTTGGGTGGGGTTTGAAGAAGCTGGAGGCAGCTGGGAATAACTTAGTCAAGACAACCAGAAAGTCCTATAGTTTTTAAATATAAATATTAATTTTATTCGTAACTCGAGACAGGAAGGCGCTAGCTGCATGAAATGTGGAGGGATGTGTAACATTTTGGCTCAGTCAAAACAGCCTTAACCAGTGAATGAACATGAATATTAGTCAACTTCCTGTCAACTTGTGACAGGAAGGTGCTAGCTGCACAAAATTTAAAGTAAATTAAATTATATTTACATATTCACAATAATATTACTATTACCACTACTTCCTATTTTAAATTACCCCACAAGACAAGTCAATCTGACCAATTACGGTTTTATATAGCTCCGCCCAAACAATCATGTTTAGGACAAACCCTGCCCACGCATCAAGAAACTCCCTCTATGTACTGCAGAGACCCTTACTTGGGTATTTTTTCTGTATGTACCATGTGTGTACCTTGTAAGTTCAAGGTACTTTTCCTGTAAGTATTAGATACATATGTACCAGGACACTAATAGAAACATACTAGGTTGTATCATGTGTTGCTACCAATTATTTGTAAAAATGTACATTTTGTCTTATATTCCATTTAGTCAAAATGACATTCTTTATTAGTGAGAATTTAAATAAAATATTACTAATATTACATTCCTATGAATATAAATTATAGTTTAATTGGCTACACAAAAGAGATTGTTTTAGAAAAAAAAAATGTTTCAAAAGTTTAAATGGTCATTTTAACATTTAATGGCTCGACTGGATATGCATTGGAGATTTTCATAATTAATTTCTTCCAAGTGAAAAATGAACCTTTTATGTAACCTATAATATTATTTTTTCCTAACCCTGCTCCACATTTCAGACTTCTTTAACAACTTTTTCTTTTCTTTTATGTGGTTCGGGCTTTCAGATCCAGATATCTGAAAAACAATTTCCTTCTTATAAGCAGTGTTTGCGAAAACACGTCGGACCGTCGGACATTACCGACGTAAATTACAATTGTCCGGCGAAAAACTTGAAA
>JAUBOC010000160.1:9803605-9813657 GCA_032275365.1 Anablepsoides cearensis | reverse complement strand
TCCATCCATCCATCCATCCATCCATCCATCCATCCATCCATCCATCCATCCATCCATCCATCCATTCATCCATCCATAGCTAAACTGGTCGTGACAAACAAATAACACAGTTGGATTCGGTGTATGCAAACACTTTGGTAAAACACCTACCTCGCTCTTAACTCGATTATCTCCAAAACACAGGTGCTGCAGGTAGGCCGCTGCGTTGGCCTGGACCGAGGGGAAGTGATGCTGGAGCATCTGGATTACCTCCGCGAGCTCCGGGTCACGCCATGCAAACTCTCTAAAAGTAAAAGTGGGATGAAAACTGCATCAGCAGAGCCACAAACACAAAGCAGCACCTTCTCCTCCCACAGAACTCTTCCTGCACCGAAGGGCAAACTGATAAACCCAGGAAATTGTGTTCATGTCCGCTTCTACAGCATGAAACAGCCCACTTTTGTTACGCTTGAATTGCTTTTTCTATATAAAGGACTTTAAAGGATAAAAAAGTGGAGAATGCACTTCACCTAAATGTTTTACATATAAACTTTGTGTTTGCAACTCTGCACGGTGACTTAATTACACTTCTCTTCACCTGCAAAAGAAATACACACTCAAGGACACGAATGTGGTTAAACACTTTAAATATTCTACAAATGACCTGAATCCTGGTGGTTGCTCTTGTTTCTTTTGAGAAAGCAGCACAAAGACTTATACAAATATGAAAAGAATCTCCAGCGTGCAGGTTTTACTGCAAGTGTTAATCCACACCTCTGTGCAATAAGAGCAGACGCAGCACTCTGGTGTATGTGAGAATCTATTGTTAAATAGCCAGGCAGAGTTGAGCCGGCTTAATGACCACAACCCTGTGCAGCGATTCAGGGGAGTCTCTGTTTGAACAGTAAGAGGACACTGGTGTTGACCCAGCAGAACAAGGGGGTGCCTTGTAAGCACAAGTAGTCTCCCTGAACGACTGAGATGTGCTACATTATGTTGGTTAATCTACTGGTTACAATAGCAAAACTTAACACTGAAACGTGACAGAGCTAACCTGGGATCTTTCTGAATGCTGTCTATAGAAGGAGATCGGGTGGCGTCGTCATCCACGACGAGAGGCTGACGAGCGTAGGTCGCATCGGGGGGCCTGTACTGCGCCGTACGGTACGGATCAGCGTAGGTGGCTGCTGTGTTCAGAGCATAGTTGTTTCTTTGGTACGTCATTGCACTACGCTGGCTGGATGTCCTCTTCAGGCTTCCCACACCTGAAAAAAAAAAGAGATTAAACAAATGAACAAACAAAAAAAAAAGCACCTGCAAAAAGACGAAGCAACGCAGGCAAAGATGGGCAAACATTTGCCAGCTAAACCCAGAGCTTTTGTTAGCTGAGACCTTTACACAAAGCTGAAAATAAATACATGCTGCTGCTCCGACAGACTCTGGAAACTCTCAAACCTGGAACCAATTAATGACGAGGATAAAACAAAGCCCCCGTGGTTGCAGAAGGCAGAGCCATTATCCTTCAAAAACTTCTTTACTTGTCGTTTTGCTTTTACAAGATTGCTTGTAGCCAGAGGGGAGGGGGTTCTGCTGGTGTTCAGGCAGCCCGGGACGCACCAACATGCTTGATGAGCTGCAAATTCTTTCTTCGCCTCCTTGATCCTTTACAACTTTCCATTCTTGCACTAATCTTGACAAACACAGCTGAGAAAATTTAGTAATGCAGATAAAAAAAAATGGTCAGGACTGAGAAAGTTCAAGGAGCAAAAAAGCTACTTTTTGCTTCACTCATTACTCGTGCAATCATTTAATATAGCATCGTTTTAGGCACAATGTGTCACATACAAAACTGCATAAACAAGCTGGTAAAAATCCGCCCTCCTGACCAAAACCACGTGATCTGTGCCAGCATGACCCGCCGTGCCGGCCAGATCTGCATCCGCCATCCAAAAGAACTGGGCATGAGTGGGCTCGGGCTCCCTCCTGCCGCGAACCAAGACGTCGACTTGTGGCGCTCCTCCAAAAACACAATTTCTCGCATCAGCGCACTTCTCTGTCGGGCAGCGGCTCAAACCCACAATGCAGCCCTCTCCCCCGACCGGATGCAGACGTTGGAAGACAAATTGCAAGCAACACGGCAGAGCTTTGCAACGTTAGCAAAAACTTTTCGGATCCCATTCGTCACCTTCTCAGCAAATAATCGGTATACCTCATTTAACAAAATCTTGCACAAAGAGGTGCGGTGCACGCTTCCGGGAACAGCCAATGAAGAGGAAATGACCCGAGAAAATATTAAAAAAAAAAAAATTCACAAAGAAAAACAAATGATCAGATTGGATTTTTCTAATGAAGCAGCTCGTGCAAAGAATCTATATTTAACGCCTCGCTAGTTTTATTTCGGAATATCTGTAGCATAAACATGCGGCGGCTTCTTATTTGGGGCTTCGACGCTGCATCAATAGCTTTTATCAAGTAACTTATCAGTCCAAGCTGATCTTTAGTGTGCCACTGGGAAAGCTGAATGAAGCGTGTGTGTGTGTGTGTGTCAGTGGAAATAAAGCATCTGTATCTA
Organism: Anablepsoides cearensis; assembly: GCA_032275365.1. Classification (NCBI taxonomy): domain Eukaryota; kingdom Metazoa; phylum Chordata; class Actinopteri; order Cyprinodontiformes; family Rivulidae; genus Anablepsoides; species Anablepsoides cearensis. Next base: position 9,811,106 of record JAUBOC010000160.1, on the reverse strand, counting down.
AAGGAGATACGATGAAAGAAGAATGGCAACATAAGGAGAGCTGGGAGAGAGAAGGCAGTGGATGTGGGGAACCATGAAGTCCTCTGACTCTTTGTCCTTTTTCAAGAGCTCACTGTGACACATGGGTAATGGATTCCTTTGACGTACAATGACATATCAGAACCTGCCTATTAACTCGGGTTTCAGCATTTTTTTTTGTCTGTCAGTGAAGACAGGAAAGAAACGTGGGGCAGGGAAAAGTGGGTGGAAGGAAAAGGAAAAGAAAAGAAATGGAAATCAAGAACAAAAAAAAGCAAAAAAGAAATCCGTAACATACAGAGCTAAAGTGCAAAGAGACAATCTAAGACAATACATCAGAGTCAAGGGCACTCTCATTAAACGGCAAACACTGTGAGATGTTGGAAGTCAAACTGTAAATCTACACCTGATGGGGAAAAAGATGTTTGTTTTAAACAAAATGATAGGAGTGGAAAAGTCTGACGTGTCCCTGACTTGCATCAAGATACAGAAATGTGAAAAGCAAAGAAGAGAGAAAATAAAGGGTGAAAACAAAAAAAAAAGCAAATATGTTTTTGGTGGATTTGCCACACTCAAAACTAAGACCTAACTTTAGATTAAAATCTGGCTCCACCATTTTTGAGGTTCACCGCACAACATACAATATTATTCATAGATTAGTTTTCTGTCCAATTATATTGTTTATCTGTAACCCAGAAGTAAAAAACACATGGATATATATCGGGTAGAAATTGTTTTTACTGAAAACAGGTTTTGCATTTGTACAAGCAGTCAGATTTGTATAAACTGCTTAAGGACAAAGATACTTTCTATGTTTTAGTGCTTTAGACCTTCTTTGCTCAAATACTTTCATTTTTTTCATAAAATATGCAGTTGCTGATCAGTAACTTTGACCATGTCCATCCTTTTTAGCTGGTCTAACTTCCTGTTTAACAGTTTACAAGCTCCTATTAAGATCTTTGGGAGACTTAGGGTAAGAATAATGTGGAACCTACCAGAAGGACTCCTGTAGAGGGTCCCCTGCTGGGTGTGGCTGGGGCTGCGGTACAACGGCCCCCGAAATGTCCGATCTTCATAAATGGGTGCAATGTGGCGGTCTGGGGAGATGGTGGACCTGATTTCCTGTCCAAGCTGGCTGTGCTGACTGGCATAAGAGCTCCGTATTCCTGTAGATACAGGAGAATGGTTAACAGTGTAAAAGGTTTGTCACAGAGGGGCTTAGTGGAAATAAAGGGTGTTTGTGAGGAGAGGATCTTTGGTTTGCATCATAAATGTTCAATGGTATTTGACTTTTTCCCCATTGCCTTGATTTCCAATCATAATGCTAGAAAGAATGTAAAGAATGTAAGGAGAAGGAATGTAAAAAATAACATTTGTAGAAATCTCAAAATAAATTTGAAGGAAAGATGGTTTACCAAAATTGTCCATTCATTTCTTGGTTACATTAGCCTAAAAGCTAAAAAATGCAGTTGTAGCAAAATAAACCTATTCTTATGAGGCATAAAACTGTGCATGTTTCTACCACTAAATTATGAAGAAGGTGTAAATGTTTTAAGCTTTCAGGCAAGAAAACGGGTGCCATAAAATGTAGAAAAGAGTGACACAAAACCATTTTAGTCCAAATAAATCAAATTAAAGTGATCAAAACTCCTGCTTGTTTGTATGAAACCTCACATGCGTGAAGTTTACAGAGCTGTGAACCTCTGTGGACCACTGTACATATGGCAACTTACTGCCTATTGCACATATCGAGAGCCCACAGACGCCACTTGGGTCCTCTCTAACGGCACGAGCTCCGGTGCAGACTGTAAATAAACACCAGGTCTACCAAGCAGAACCATATAAACGAGGGAGTCTTGTCATGATTTAAAAGGTAAAAAAGAATAAACAAAGCATGTTGGCCTTCTTTGAGAACAGGAAAGAGAGGAACTCTGGAGACATGGAGAGTAAAGATTTTAAATGAAGGTAACACATCAGTCTGACACTGAGTCTGACACTCCTTCAGAAACCAAGACGTTAAAGTGCCTGTGACATCAATTGTTTTTATAATAAATCTGAACGTATTTTTGGAAAGGTAATTTTAAAAATGATTTAACACTGCTGAGAGGAACAGTTGTTGAGATATTCACATGTTAAGAAACAGGAAGTGATATCATAGGTGAATGTCTGAAGGTAAACAGAGTGTTGCTGAAGTGGCTAACAGCACAGACAGTAGAAAAAAATCTGATGTTTCTTTATAGTATTTTAATCACTATCATAGAGAGATGACGAAGAGTCATAGTTCAAATAATTTTGTTTAAATAAACAAAGACCAGAGAGTTTTCTTTCTTAAAGAGTTCCTCTTTGATGTCACTTCCTGTTTCATTTTAGCTGAGCAAAATTCTAAAGAAAATATGCCAATTATGTGACATAACGGGTCAAATCATGTCTATTATGCCAAGTTTCTTAAATATACATATTCTTTGACATTTTGTATTTCATGGATATGCATGTCACAGGCACTTTAAGTTCTGTCTTATTTTAACAGTTTTTTGAACAGAACTTAAATTTTGTGGATTTATTACAAGGGTGATATTTAAACCAAGTCTTTATTGCAGGACATGAAGCGCTTTAATGGCATTCCTTGAAATTTGTAAAAATCTAAATAAATGTGGATAACACTTACTAATTATCTGACAACATTTGTTTTTGAGTGACGCTGAATTTTTATGTATTCGTTTTTTTCATTGACATCTATTACCTCATGTGTTAATTGCATGACATAACAGCCAACAGGATATAAACTCAGTGCAAACAGGTCACAGCCTCGAAAATGAGCCGATGATTAAATAAACAACGAATCGTGAATTTCATCTTTGTTACCATCACGATAATTTCTTATCTTAGTGTTTCCAGGAAAAGAATATGTGAGGAAAAAGATGCATCATATACATCTACAAACCGACTTTAACACAAAGTAAAAGCAGAACATCAAATGAAATTAACTTTTCAAAATGGTTCTGAACTTGACTACCTGAAAAAAAACAAAAACGTTTTGACCTAATTTTACAGGAACATCAGCAGATGGTCTAATAGTGCTGCTCAGTTGACTGATGATTGACTTAGTTACTGTTTATTTGAATGTAGAGCAGGTAACTGAGACCCAATCACAAAGTAGTCACTCAGGAGATACATTTCGATGACACGAGCTGTCCACTTGTCTTTATAGACCCAAAAATTTAAAGACAGCTCTGAATGAATAGCAGGAACAAAATATTTCCAATATAGGAACCTTCATGCATTTATTTCTCCCTTTCAGCAGCCCGACTCCTAAAAGTAGCCACATTTAAATGGCCAATGAGGAGAATGCCTTATTTACTCGGCTCCCTTGACAGAAGCGCAGCAGTCACTTCTATGAGCATCTGCAAATTGTCAAGGAGAAATAACATTCTGCTGTCTGTCGAGGATGAATGGCCCACATTCCTTCTGCGTTACAGTCATTTAACTCTCCCCCTCAGTCCTCTCACCGTGGCTTTAACAGATTACACTTGGCAGAGGCTAGATGAAAGGCGGCGGTGGCTTGGCGCGTGCTTGCTCTGGAGTAACAGATACAGCCGGGTGCATTCCTCAACAAAAACAATATTCAAGAATCTTCTCAGACCGGCCAAAAACATCTACACATAAAACGACTTACCAGAAACTCAATGCACATGAGATTGAGAACAGTAGTGAAAAGAAACTGCGGCAGATTTACAACTTCTAAGGTAGCTGAGATCTCAAAATAATTGAGCACATGGGCACATATGCCGTTTCCTCTCTTTGTCCTACTCTGCTCTCAGATGGACAGAATGTAATGAGTACATTATTAGGGACAATTTGTCTTCGTTTCTCATTTTTCAGAAGCGAAGGGAGGCTATGACATCATGCAAATGAAAGTGCAGGCGATGGAGCCAGGTGGGTGGAAAAAGGGAAAAAAAAAAGGAGAGAGGACACTGAGGGGTAGAAAATGAAGCACAAGAAAAGGGATACAAATCCTGTCGTAATAACCAAGGGAATCATGAAATGTGTGTAAAATAAGAAGAAGATCATAAAAGAGAGAGGAGGAAAAACAGGTTCCAGTGGACATGATGAGTTTAGATGTTTGGTGACATTTCCCCAATACCTGCTCGAGTCTGATCACGTGATCAACCCATTTCCTATTCGAATGTCTCATCAGACACTGGTGACAAATTACTGTGATAAAGGCAAAGTGCAGATGGTGTGTCTGTGGAAAATACAAAAAGGAGACTAGACGAACAAATAAAAGAGCTGGAGTGAGACAAAAACAGGGTGGCAAAAAGAAAAAGATAATGGTTGGAAGTAAGAAGACAGGGGAACACCTCTGCAGGAAAATTAGGGTTTGTCTGGAGGACTATTTAAAACTTTCTCAAATTTATTTTCAGATAAAAACAAATGTATGAAAAGGCTATCAATACATTCAGTTCTATATCTGCCTCTGGGGTCATGAGAAACTGGTGCTTATCTCCAGACACGTCACCTTACCATCACAGGACCACATAAAAACAAACCACGATTCACAAATTAAAAAAAACTGAAGACATTTTACAAGAAATTTAAATGATTGAAACTGTGTCAATATGGCACTTTGAAACTAAGTCTTAACAAAAAAACAGTAAACAAACAAAATAATATTATATGCAGTACAGCAGAGGTGCCCAAAGTGGAGCCAAAACGGGCCCAAAAAGCCATATTTGGTCTGGTTCACCAGCAGTTACCCTGATGCCTAGATTGTAATTTCCTGTCCTCATGTGTAGAAACATAGTCATTCCATCCGTTGGCCCAATGACTATATAACAAGTTGTAGTGCAGATAGTTTTCACTTATAGAGCTTATTTTATCTTTGAATTGTATTAAGATTAAACATGAACTACAAGTAATTACAAGACACATTCAGATTAGATTTAAGAACACATGTAAACGTTTGAGCACCCCTGCAGTACAGTATGAAAAACACGCAACAATCAGATTATAACAACTAAAATTTCACCTTTAATGTCTCCATCAATGAGGGCATCTGAGGAAATCCCCGGAAGCATGAGGTTGAGAAGAAAAATATGTAAATAAACCTTCTAACAAGCAGAGATTTGATGAGCAGAGTCCAATTTACCTTTTGGAAAAATGTCTTTCCAAGTTTGATAGTGAACCCTGATTTCACAAGTGTTGAAGGTTTTTATATCTATTTGACAAAGATAAGTCTTTCAATGTGTCTTGAGTCTTTATTTGAGTGTCCCAATAAAAATGTCGAGCAGTCGTCAAGTTTCTAAACACGTTTTGGGGAACTTGCATAAACCGCACCTCGACCCCAGGCAAAGCTTTAACCTGCAGGATGCACTACGGCAAGCTGCAGGCGTGGTCGTAAACCAAGACGATACTCCCAAACAAAGGCGTGCAGTACATCAGGCAACACAAGACGAGGCTCGACAGTTTAGCAGCTGCCAGGTGTAGCATTAGCTCCGCTCCTCCCGCTCAGGTAATTAGCTTTAAAAGTTACAGCAGGCAAATAATGTCCATTTAGTATAGATTATTGGTAGTTTTGAAAAACAGTGCAGATAAATGCAAATCGGTCATAATACCCAAATGCTTTTAGATAATGTTTAGGTAATATCAGTAGCCAAAAAGAAATTGCACTAATAAATGCAGAAATCTCATTAAGTAAGGTTTGTTGCTTTGCTAAATCAACTTACTTCAGAACTTTATCGTGCGTGTGCAGATAATGTTGACTTATACTAAGCTTTCTGCTCGCTCCTCACTACAATGGATACGTTCAGACACATCTGTTATTGACGTCAACATAAAACTGTCACCATGAACCTTTCAATCAGCAGGCTGTAAAGAAAACATCAATTTCCACTCTTTGCTCCAGATCCTGCCCTCTTGGCGCTCCAAAGATCAAACTGTCTACACATTCCCCTGAACGTCTCATGTTCATTGTATGAATAAAGGTAACAATTCTCTGCATGCAGGATATTTAGGCAATAGATTTGTCAGCGTACAGAAGAAACATCACTTGCACGTGACCGAAATGCAAACAAAGTCTGAATTTTTTAGAATAATATGTGATGTACCAAATATGGCTATGAGTAGTTTCAACATGAAATGCATTAAAATATGAAAGCAGAAAATTAACACAGGCAGGTATTTTCCTTTTAAAGCTCCAGATTTATACACGATACAAATTTGCCAACTTTCATTTCCGGATTAAAGGATGACAAACCAGTCAGGGCAGGCATGTCCTTCAATAATTATCTTCCTGATTTTCTACTCTTGGGAATAAATCACACGCAATAAAGCACACAAGCTTGCACGGTTATCCTTTTTATGATAATCCAATGGCTTCAATTCAGTGTGTAAAGCCTAAACCTTCAGTTTTGTACTAAAACTTAGCAGCACGTTGCGTATTGAGTGGCGTACCTGCCAGGCTGTCGGGTCGCGTCATCCTCTCATAAATGTCGTAACTCTGAGGTCCATAGGGGTCGGTGCTGTGGAGCATGGAGCGGGGCAGAGTGGAGCTGTAATGCTGGGGCACAGCGGTCATGCTGGCCCTGACGGGAGAGGATGAGTGAGCGGGCTGCTTCGTCAGCGGAGGGTTGATACCGTCCACCATCGCCAGAGGCGGGCCCGCGCAGCCCGGCGACGACCCCGCCGAGGTCTGGTAGGACGAGGAGGTGCGGCCGGCCGAGCCGGACCGCGAGTTGGTGGAGTTCACGCGGCGCATCCCTAACGGGGAGTTCTTCTGGGTGGAGTAGGGCGAGCTACCGCCGCCGATGCTGCTGGCGCGCTGCACGGAGGGCAGGGTCGTGGAGAAGATGCTGGAGTACGCTTTGGGCTCGGTGACGACGGGGGAGCCGTAGGCGCTGCCGACGGAGGTGCGCAGCGAGCCACGGGAGGGGGAAATACTGGTGGAGTAGGCCGGCGAGTGGGAGCGAGAAGGCACCGAGCAGACCCTTCGCATAGCACGGCCAGGCTGGGCTGTTGTGACTGCTGCAACCTGCAGGTGATAAAAAACAGAGGAGGACAAAAGAAAACATTGACCATTTGTTTCTTTAAGCTACACTCTGACACAAACTGAGCTGTGAAATAAGAATGACACTTCTAACAGTGCATTATATAAACAGCTTCATCACAGGGCTTGACTTTACTCCAGGTCACGTTTACGTTATCTTTCCACCCCCTCTAGAGTGTGACTGACTGTGCCATTTGGGTTCTCAGCAGTCTGTGTACAAAATGTATGAAGCATGATTATGTTGAAATCACTATTACACTGCAAAAACTGTCTTTTTAACCAAGTTTTAAAATCTTATATCCAGCCAAAAAGTCTTTTTGATGTTGTTTTCAGACTGATTTACTGAACAAGAACTGATTGTGTCAGAATATTAATCTTGTTTTCAGAATGTGTCAGATTATTTGTCTTGTTAACCTGAAAATTTGACTTAAATTAAGTCAA
>JAUBOC010000160.1:9769848-9782594 GCA_032275365.1 Anablepsoides cearensis | reverse complement strand
GGGGGATTTGTGTCTTTGAATAACGCTAATAACGTCAAAATTGGTTTTTCCACAAATTATTCTTGATGTGTTGATATTTCTAATTCGCTGTTCAATTTGATGGTTTAGGCTCATTTCCAACCCAGCAATTTAAAACTCATTTTAAATTTTTAGTCACCCGAGTTTGTCAGATGTGAAGGAAGTCTGTATCTTTGCACAGTTTTTGCTTCATTAACTAATCTTTTTATTTGATAAGAACTATAACCTAAATTACCAATGGATCATTCCATATGAATGCAATCAAAGCTTCTAAATCCTTCCTGGGTCAAACATATGCTGTGTATTTTGGTTTTATGGCTGTATAGTAAAAAAAGAAAAGTATTTAACTGTGTTTTATCAATCAGATCTTTTAATTTAATTTCGGCACAAGTTTTGGGCTTTTTCTTGCTGCTACAAGGTGTTGAACTTTTATTAAAGTTCCTGAGTCTGATAAGCTAACAGTACAACTGAGTAACTCACAGAGGCAATCTGTATCTTCTCTATTGGAGCAAAGAGCCTAACTGGTGCGGCAGTGAAATCGCACAGCCAGAGCAACTCATGAGGACCTGTGAACATACAGTTCCACAGAAAGATCAATAGTGTTGTGTCAGACTAAAAGAACATTGCTCTGGGTTATAATGAGGGGAGGGGAGCGAACAAGGGACTGTCAATCCAAAGGTAGATGTAAGTGAACAAAGACCGCAGTGACTTGTGTGATTACCTCAGATTCAGTCACTTAGAAAAAATCATCTGAGAGACATCTGAATACAGGGGGAAACAAAGACAGGAAAACTCATTGGTGATTCACCTGGTCGACTTCCTGGACCCCTCCTTTAAATGCAGAGAAGCCCCTGCAGCCTTAACTACACTCCAGTCATCTGTATGAGGAGCATAACTCCTGATCCCCAAAGACCACGTCTTATGAGCATGTGGCAATGATTATAGTTATAATGATGATGATGATGACAGTGATGGTGATGAGTATTAGCAGGCTAGTTGGGAGGAGATTTCCCACGGCTGGGTTCGAAACGACAGTGCTTTGTCAGGCTAGACACACCACTTCTCTGACATCATGTCACATTGAGAGCTGATCATCTTCTCTTCCTCTTTTCCCCTCTTTTTCTGGGTTTCAGGGCATTGACAGGTTCCCTGTCACAGTGCTTCAGAAAACTATTCACAGGTGACAGTGTCTTTTACTCTCTCCATCATGGTCAATCTCACTTTGTCTTTTTTTCCCCTCATCACTCACCATCCTCTATATCTGAGCGTTTTGTCTTTCCTCTAAGCATTTTGTCTTTCCTCTGTATCTGAGCACTCTCCTTCACCTGCATCCCTCACCTCTGAATATGTCTCCCTCCCTCTCTCCTATACTCTGCTCCCCCATGGGGTAATTGCTCAGAGACAGGCTTCCATTTTTATGACTATAATCGAGGCCAGAATGCTTATGCCTTTAGATTTCTCCTTGCTTGTGTCACAGAGGCAGTACCAAGCAGAGGAAGGTAGATAAAACCCTGAGGACTGGAGAAAATCACTGGTCGATTGTAATTAGAGTTCCTATTTTGCCTATGGAAGTGGAACAGACACTACCGCCTGCAGAGAAAACTCAACCTCTGTGAAGCTCCTATGGCATGAAAATGCAAAGCAGCAACAACACTGCCTTGAGGCTTCACCTTGACCCAAACTATTAACTTCTTTAGGTGGGTCGCTCAGACAACGTTGAACCTGGCACAATTAAAACAAGATAAAGGCTTGGACGAACATCTCCAACGACTACTCTTCCAGCCAGCTCATTAATGCTTTAACAAGGCACTGAAGATGCTGCGCACAAAGCAAGGTCAGTTCTCACGTGTGTTCAACCCTAATTCAGACAAAATCAGGGTCACGCAGTGTAACTCCTGTTTGTCAGTAAAAGAGAGGCGGGAGGTGCAGACATATTTTTATGTGCAACTGACTCCAACAAAGTGGAAAAATTCAATTGTGTTTTTTTTTATTTATTTATTTGCCCGTGAGGTGGCGTGCTGAAACACCTGAGCGGAACCTATGCAACAAGCTGAGAAGTGCGTGTCTGGTATGTACTGACACAGCTTGCAACAGAGTTACTCTTTGAGCAAACGGAAGCACACAAAACACAGTATTTCTCGGGTTAGAAAGTCAAACTCTTATTACAAGAAATTATCTTTCAGACTTGGCTCAGAACATGCATGAGACTAACTGGACACAGACTTCTTTAAATTAGCATAAAAACATCTACACAACCCAGAACTGGTAAATATTTGGATGATTGTTTCTTTCTTCCTTACTGCTTGAACGTCTAAAAACACACTAACACAAAGGATTTGATTTAGGCTTCTGAACACAGCTCTATTATCGCCATGTAAAAACAAATACACAAAATGTGGCAAAATAATCTAGACAAAATAATGTCTACAACTCGGAATCACACGATGCAGAAATGTCAAAAGCACAACTTGCCCTACAAAACTGCTTCATGCATACAATTGCTTACAGAAAGTTAACAGGCTCTTGTACATTTTCAGTAAGCGAGCTACATTCCAGCTATCATTTCATCCATACTCTGTTTTCACAGCCTACTGTTGATTTACTAGCCTGGATAAAAATAGGAACACTGAGGGGCAACTATGGACATGTGTGTACATTAAGTGGAGCTTCCTCTGGACAATATCAGAGCTGACATAATGACAGGCCTTAAAATCCTGCAGCTATTTTTCTCCTAGAGAAAAATTTTGAAAAAAAAAAATGAATAGACCAGAGTCATCAGTGCAGTGCACTTTAATGACATGACCTCTTACTCACTGATGCCTGAATGATGAATGTTAAGCTAAACAGAAATCCAAAGGGACTAGCTACATAGGATATATCCTGCAGCCTTAATGTGAACATATTTAATGATTAAACCACACCAAGTGTTGATATTTGAAGCTTTATGCAGAAATGTGTGCCTAAAGATGCTTTAATATTACTGAGTGCTACTTACAATGAGCACCTGCAGTCTTTTTAAGACAAAGTCTACAAACTTGTCACCTCAAGAAACAAGTCTAAATGCACAAACACCGTTATAAATTACAAGAGGCGTTTTTGTATAAAATAATATAAATGCAGAACAGAATGAAATGCAAGCAATATGTTATAAAGAACATTAAAAAACATTATGAAAATGAAGCACTTCATTGTTTATTAAAACATTATTTTCTCACCCAATGATTGATGGAAGCAACACAAAAAGTTGTAAAAATCATTAACTGGTAAGTAGTACTGACAAAAACAACCGGAGGAATATGTTAAAATTAACGAGTTTAATTGGTAAAAGGTCAGTGACCTGATACATGACCGGGTGCAAGAAAATAAGTCTTAGAGATACAGCTTCTAAGAAGTACAGGAAGAGTGAAGTAAAAACTTGTATTTAGAAAACTTTAAAACAATGGTAGAATCGTATTTGTTCACCTACACATATAAAGATCACAAACTACCTATGGTATTGAACATAGTGTTAAAAAAGTCATAATTTGGAGAATAATAAAAAACAAAACAAACAAAATATATTTTTTTAAATTAGTCATAAAATTGGTTGAATTAAGTTTTGACAGGAAGTTAAATGCTACGAGTTTGTGGCAAATAATATTAAAGAAGTGAACAACAAAAACATAGCTCCAACAACCCTAAACTACAGTGCATCATAACAAATTTCTAAAATTCACAGAGGACAAAAAGGAGCCTGGCATTTCTTAACAGTCAAAAGAGATGACAGAAAGGAGAAATATTGAAGCACAGAAACTCGCTGAGGGAATGGAACCATAATATGTTCGTAATTCTGTCCTTGTTTGGGCTTCTTGGGAAATGTTCAACTGTTACTACAACTGTAACAGAAACAGAAGTTTGTAGAAAAAGAGAAAATAAAACAAAGACGAGAATAAGTGAAGGGACTATACCAGTAAAGACTAGAATAAGTACTTACCCCACATGCAGTCGTGCTAAAGCCCCGGCCCTAACCATGTGCATACCCACAGCACAGCAGCCATGTATGTTTACAATGAAAAGGCAATCCCTGGAAGGTCTGCTTCTTAACAATTACAGGAAAACCATGTAAGCCAGAGAGGGAAACAAAACACTCTCACATCTGACTCGTGCCTGACCCCTGAAAGATTCATTCTTACTTACCCATTTAGTCGTTTGTCCCATTCCGTACTTTGTAAACACAAAAGAACAATCATTTTACACTCTTAACTCTTTCCAAACGCTTAGTCATTGTAAAAGCAACAACTCAGGCAGGCTTGCTTTTCCTGCTTGCCTACATGAATGTCTGCTCTAACCGGACGAGCAACTGAAGGATACTCGAAGGAAGGACGTGACATCGACAGGTGCTCCCTCCTACCCCCTTCCTTGCTTATGTTAACAATACCCACTTTCCAGCACTCATTTTAAACTAGACTTGTGTCTGCTAATTGATGATAAACAGCAAAGCACTTGCTTACACAAAAAAACATGTTACAGTGCCTTTTAAAATATATATATACTACCAAGAAAACTGAAACCCTAAAAAACTTCCCTACTTTGTCTTATGTTGGATTTTCAAATATATATCAAACATAAGCATTGCCAGTGAGACAGGAGTGCATTTGTGTGTTTGTGAATGTTTAAAGCGTGAGTGAATGAATCACAAAGGGTCTGGCAGAGATGGATGAGTCAGAGGGGATGTCCCTTCTCAAGCCCTGCTAGAGTTGGGCTTCCTGGTTGTCCAGTGAAACAAGCCAGGCCATGACTGCAGGCAGTAAACAACCAATATCTTCAAGTCAAGTTTGGGTTCAATCCGAAATTTGGAAAAAGTCTTCCCTCAGCACTCCACAACAAATCAAAATGTTTTGTTCACCTGACATGCAATCTTGTAACTACAAGGTGTGTACTAGATGGAAGTTATATTGATACAATATAAATGACACATATATTAGCAGTTACACAGCAGCCCTGAGCAGCATATGACAAGTGAGTCACTAGAAATCTTGGCACTCAATAAATACCATCAGACTTTAATGGAAAATAAAATCTGCCGGTGCTTTATACAGATATCACATGAGTCAAAGGGGCTGTAAATACAATATCTACTGAAGAAACACTACCTGTTCTTTGACGGAGGCCAGGATGTTATTGGCGGTGTTGTCAGTCTCCATTTTGCGGCCAGTTGAGCCGTCGCAAATGGTCAGCAGAAGCCCCTCCTCCGTCACTGGGCTCTGCTCGGGAGCTGGCATTCCTCCTGTGTGGATACGCACAAATAGGCAACGATTTGGTCTCCACAGTGGCTCAATTAAACATCTCGTACACATAGCAGAATAGGCGCACGCTTGCACAAACACACATCACTCATTAATTTGACTTGATTCAACCCTTCTCTGTTACACATTGGCAAATGATGCTGAGAAGTGACTCTGGGTGGTCACACACCGCACAAGCAGTACACAAACACACACCCACACAGGCCATATGGCCCAAATACAGAAGGACTGTCAATGTTTTATCTCTGTGACAGTGCAAATTATTGCCATATGGGCTTGAGACAGCACACAACTTAAAAAATTATTTGCATATAAAATATTGTATCATTGAAAAAATATAACTCAAACTGAATGAGTATTTGTGTCGATGATAGAAAAGATGAAATGGAAAAATTCAACTAAGATCCCCATGAACTTGAAGGAATCCACCGTAGACACAAGATGCGTGCGTCTATCTGGGCTCTCTGGCCTCCAGCTGAGGACTGCAATGAGGAAATAAAATGAAAAGTTACGGTCTCGTGATGCCTGTTGACAGAACGAGTGTGAAGGAAACTCTGCTTAAGGTCGATTCAGATTTAAAGCAGGACGTTAAGCCAAACCAAACAGCGCAACAAGGATTCTTCACAACTCAAAGCTGCAAAATGTGATGAAAGCAAGAGATCTAATAACCAAAAAGCGACTTAGATAAGCCTTGCTGCGGTTATCGATAAGACATGAGAACAAAGGACATAAAAGGTTCCCAAACACTTGGAAGGAATATAACTCTGAGGAATTCAGGGAGCCTGTCAACATAACACTGAGAGCTATTCAATGTGTCTGGGCTGTACAGAGTCAGGTGCCAGACCCTGTCTAGAGTAACATAATGTTCTGCTACTACTGAGCATGTTGGTCCACACGAGCTATTCCAGGAGTCTCCCTGTCAGTCTCCCAGATTATGTTCTTGTTCATTCAGTTTTTGCACTGGCTGGCCCAAGAGTCTTTCCTATCATTACTGGCTCTGGTTTAAGGACACAACAGTTCACTTTAAGAAAACAAAGCATATCAAAACAAATACACGGCATGTCCTGCTTTTAAATCCTTCCCGTTCACATTTAATTCATTCAGTTGAGGTCTATATAAAGTGGAGCTGCAATGCTTTGGTCTGAGTTTCTTGTTATTGTAGCTCCACAGGCCACTCCTTTCCCCTCTGTTCTAATGTGTGTCTGGGAGCAACTCGTCTCTTTTAGGCGCTTCACACTGCGCCCCCTCCAGGTTGCAGAGTTTCACTCCACCCTGTTCGGCCATTTTTGTAGTTTGATAGCAGAGGTATGATTATCTATCGGTGCATAAAATTTTAATGCATAAATTGATTAAAGGAGGAGTAATATGCAAAACTTATCTGAGCTTTATATCATGTTGTGTCATTCCCTCATTAAAAACATACCCAGAGTTTTGCTTTGACTCATTCATGCATGTTTGAGAAATCCTTGAATCTCCTGTTGTAGCCACGTGGAGCTGCCTGAACGCTTGCTGATACAAAGCACCGCCTTTTTTACCAAGCTCCTCCCAGTGTGCAGCCGAGCTCCCACCCCACAGAGCACCTCACCCCCAAAGCATTGTTTGAAACCATGAATGTCAAAAACCGTAAGAGATTTCTTAAAGAGTCAAAAGCCTCTTTTACAAATCGCCGCACAGACCGGTCCGGCTTTAAGCTCCCTCAGGTCATTCATAAAATCACAGGAGAAGCTAGAGAGTTGTCGCTCACATGTACGCAGCGCGGAACCAAAAGAGGCGTGGAGCAGATCTCAGCTCGGCTGAAGTGGGTTGAAGTCGATCAGCTCACCTCGACCCCTGGACTGATACTACCTCGCTTGGGGGCTCAGAGAGGCATCAGAGGCGGGCTCATTTTACTTGCCTTACCACCTTTGTGTTTTATCTGAATGCTCGAAGGAGGACAGAACACGCGTCAGTCCTGGACTGAGCCGTCTTAGTAATGAGGCTAGAGACCTATTTTAAAGGGTTTAGATATGGTGCAAAGCCAAACTTGTTTTTGATATAGGCAACATTTTCATAACAACCTGATAGTAACATAGTTACTTGATTGTGTATAGAATTGAAGTATGTGACTAGAAAATACCACAGATTCATGAAAATGGTTAGCTGGAAGTCTATGTCTTTGTTTAGCAAGAACTGTAACATTGTTCAAAAAATGTAACAGTGAATAGAGAAAACTAAACAAATTGAGAAATATGACCCAAACAGAACATGAAGATAACTATGAAGCAACTAAATTCAAATTTAGAGACCCCAAGTACACAACAAAATAAATTTAAAGGCTAAAAAGTGGACTTTGCATGATATGGCCTGTTTTAAATGAATGGAATCAACAAAATCTTGTCAAGATAGACATCATTTTTTTCTCTCTGTTATTATGTTGAAGATAAGCAAATGCTGAACTAATATGGTGGATAGGCTCCAAGGGCATAACTTTCTATGGAATACAGAAAACTGCTTAAATGAAAATAATTGACAGTAAATTTTGAAATCAAGTCAAAGTTACCTAAAGATAACAAGAGAGCTGAAGCTGTGTTTTTAACCAGTTAATTTCTATTATGTTAGAGCAAATTATGCAATTTTATTGGGGATAATTGCATTATCATCATAGAAAAGGGTCTTAACATTTCAGTAGCATGACATTTTTGGTAGACATTAACACCACCACACACACACACAAAAAAAAAAACCAACAACGAAAAGACACTATGACCAAAATTTGTAAACATTTTCACACTAGAAAAGCTGTCTACTAAAAATATCCACAAAAAAATGATATGCAAAATGTTGAAGAAAAGAAAAACATACACAGATATATTCTCACTGAAGGTACAGTTAAAGCAAAGAAAAAAACCTACCTCCGACGTTCCCCATTATATTTGATCCAAAATGATTGTTGAATTCAACTTCACAGAAACTTTAAACCAGGAGTCAAAACACTGATGAAACTGTGTACTTGCCACAGTCAGCAACATACTCGTTCTACGACATTTCTCTTTTCATTTCACTAAAACACAAAAGGGACAGAACCCTGCTGAAAAGTCTCAAGGTTAAAACTTTGGTATGTCAACTCCTTCAACTGTTCAAACTGCAAAACAAGAAGCTGTGGATGCGGGCTCAATCTGTACAGGTTTCAAGGTTGTCATTAGATTAATGACTAAGGAACAAAATGTGTAGTTCCCAGAGTAAATATGACCTCACTCTGGTCAAAACAAAGTGTTTCAAATACCACTATTATGGCTACTTCTTTTGAGAAAACAGAAAGACAAACATATGGAACGAGAATGAGGCAATGGCAAATGATTTACAAGACATATTTCATTCAGTGTCGTAATTTGTCTGTCTACTCAGAATGCTATAAAAAGCATCTCTTTTACTAGATGCTAAAGCTCCCTTTTATAGGAAAATAATCCTCAGTCTTTCAAGTCTCCCAAAAAAGTCTGAGCCTGACCCCACCCTAATTCACTGGATCACATGATCTGATCTGCTGGCCCCAGACTTGGCCACTCCTCTGAGGTTTTTAAACAACCCCCCTTTTTTGTGTGAAGCTGCCTCCCCACCTAAACGTGCTGCACGAGAGAGGGTAAGGGGGGGAGTGGATCTGTAACATGTAAAATCTTGCTTAAAATCTATTTAATGGTTGCAGCAGTGATAACAGTTGAGACATGTTTAAATTCTGCCGTATTCCAATAGTTTCATCAGAAGACATGAATCTGGGAGGGCTAAGATCCTAACGAAATGCAACCGCGTCTTGTGCCACCTTCTCCTCAGAGCACTGCAGCAGCAGATGTAAAATCTAATACAGGCTTCTTTTAAAAACACACAAGGAAAAAAACTGTTCCACGGAGAAATCACGGTAAAGGAGTGAAGTAGGAGTGTTGACATACAAGACTAAAAAAATACTTTTTTATGTGCAGCTGGTCAGTATGAACCTTTCCCCCAGAGCACACTCAAGCCAACGCTGGATATTTAAATGCTTGATAGATTTACAGTGCTAAAAAACTGTTCTTTTTTTGGTTGAAAGTGCAGTCAGTTCAAAGGGAAGAAAGTATACACAACACATTTAATTCAAATGTTGTACAAATGAAAGAACTAAATAAAAAAAAACACCTAATGAAAAGTTCTATTTAGCCCTTGAATCATTAAGCTGATAAATACAAATTATGGTGAACCACAAGAGACTCAAATATACAAAAAAATCCAAAACCCTTTTTTAAATAAAAATTCAAAAGCTCATATAAAAACACTTTTAGCACTAATTTGTTAAAGTAATACTCTTCAGTTCATTAAGGTTTGTGAGGACCTAAAACAAACAGAATAGTTAGACATTTCATAAAGAAAACCAAATACTTTCACAACCCTCTGACACACCACTGCTTCTTAAATTATTTAGTGACTGAGAAGCATTATGTGCCTTCAAATGTATTGTGTGGAAAAAATAATGCCCCATTACTAATCTGTTGGTAGCTACAACAAAATCCCAAGAAACTCATTATACGTGGTTATTTATTCCAGTGTATTGACTTTTCTGATAACACCAACTATTTTCGTCTTGTAGAATTTATTAGAATTAACCAGATAAATATGTACCTATTGCAACCATTTTACAAGGAAACAAAAATATGAAAGCAACTCATCAGCACAAAACCTTCAAACATTTAAGAATATGCTTTCAGCCAGGTCGCACATATTTTGCAATTCTCTGCTGAGCACTTCCTAACATTTAGACTAGGAAAATACCAAAGGAAGTCCTGAAAAAGTAAAAAAAATAGGTGATATACTACAATAACATATATTATAAGCAATAAAAACACAAATTACTGTAAGGAAAATAATAACATCTTAATGCACTCCAGATGGACTTACCAGCACTAAAACACAAAATACATTTGACTTTCTGCTGTTCTCAATAGCTGAAAATATGTTTGCCCATACTGACACATCCACGAGCAAAAAACTGCCTCTAAGAAACAGTCTCTTGTATTCATAATCATTCTATCAATGATTACCCATAGTAGATTTAAGACATTTCTGTACTCCCTTTTAGATTGACACATACCTGTCATTCTGTTGATTTAAGATTGAACCATGCGAGACATATGGGTCTAAGTTGGGCGAACACAATAGCTTCACTGCATCTTCTCCACAGATCAATGAAGAAGAAAGGAAAAGGGAATCATTCAGAAGCTGCTGCACCCATGCTTACGTCACACATTGAACCTCACTCCACAAATGTTGTAATAGCTATGTGAGCATGTGTCCACTGGGCAGGACCTGCCCCTGATAAAGAGGCAGGAAATACAATCATCCGGCGGCGCAACACACACTAAAATGTGCTCTGAGCATTTAATCTTGCAAAATATGTTTACTCAAAAAGGACGTTAGAGAGACGACTCCACTACCAAACAATCTGTGTTTGCGTTGCGCAGCGGCATATCTTTCTGTGAGCAAATTCCAACCGAGATGATTCACCTCCAAAAATCATTTCCTCACAACGGTGGGTCAACTAATGAGGAGCAGGGAGGCTCAACTGAAACTTTATCAGCTGTTTCCAACATGGCACCCGCGGAAATATGTTGTGACAGAACGGGACGTAAACTGTTCTGATTGCATGCAAATCCTTCCAACAAAACAAGAGATTGTGGGAGACAGACACGCTTCATCCCGTCACGCATTGTTAGGCAAATACATTTACGACCCTAATGCATTTCTGCGTACAATTACAATGCAAACACAGCAAGTACTTTGTATTAATGACTCCCAAGACAGAATGATAGTATGATTTATATTATGTGCATTTCCATAAGTCAGTTTCATGACTAATTCCTTGGGTAACAGATGTGCTAGAAGACCAATGTTACTTAAAATGTGATTAGGATTAGGGATGTTCATTATTTAACCTCATTTAACAGTTCAGTGAAGAAGTGTTAAATGTTTTATTGAACCTACGCACTCTATTTTGCCATGTCAAACATTTTCTGCGGAGAGGGACTGATTCAAAAACCCTCTGATTCCAGATAGTTTTTAAGTTTAATGATGTAATGTACATAGATTTAGACATACCAAGACTATACAAAAAGGCACAGGTTAAAAAGAAAAGTGAACCTTAACAAATGTTCAGCTCTTGGCAGTGGCCTGGCTTTAACAATGAAAGGTGTCGAGATGAACAGATCCTCTCTCTCAGCACTTTATATTAATGCTGATAATAGCAAGAAACTATATTAGGGTAGAAAAAAATAAGGATAAGTTATATGATTTAGATTTCATAAGTTGCGAGGGGGGCATTATGCAAAATCAAATTTTCTGAGCTTTATATCATGTTGTCATTCCCTCATCAAAAAGCATGCTTTAGAGTGTTGCTTTGACTCATGAATGCATGTTTGAGGAAATCCTAGAATCTCCTCTCTGGAGCTCAGTCTGCAGCTGAGCTCCATCCCCACAGAGGGCACCTCCCCCAAAGCATTGTTGTACAGTCATGCTAGAGTGAGAGTGTCGGAAATGGCAGGAGGTTCTTAAAGAGGCAGAGGCAGGACGGGGGCCTTGGTGATTCTGGGGGATAGTGACTGGCGGCTGCATGTAGGCCTTTAGGCTGTCTGTACCGACGAACATAAGTTATTGGCCTGGTGGCCTACCTGCTCCTAGGTGGGTTCAGGGTGGTCTCGGGTGGCTTGGGATTTTTGGGGCATGGCGCCTGGGTGTGTAATGTGTATTGTGTTCTAGAAGTTGAATGTTAGGGTGGGTGTAGCTTTTCATCTAGGGTGTGGGATGGGTAGATGGCCTTGAGTAGGGGCTGGGCATCGTTTGGACGATCCCTGTTCTAGTTCCAGCTTCCCGCGTAGGTTCCAGAACCTGGCAGGTCAGGTCCTGTTTGGAGGCAGGGTCGGTTTGCTGGGCGGTCCCTGGTGGGTGGTGGGTGTCTGGGGCTAATAGCTCTTGCTGTGTCCATGTGGAAGTATGAAGGAACAGTGGTGTTGCTGTCTCTGTGGCATTGGCCTGGGGCTAACTAAGCTAAGCCAACTTGGCTTAGCTCTGTAGTTGCTATTTGGCTGGCCTGGATGTGGGTGGTTCCGGGTCTGGGGGTTGGGGTGGGTGCTGCCTCCTTCGCTTTGGCAACTCCATGACGCTCCACAGTTGGCTGGTGCTGGCAGTCTCGGTTTGTCTGTCTATAGCAGAGGTGGGCAATCCTGGTCCTCAAGCCCTGCATGTTTTATGTTTTCCCTGTTCCAACACACCTGACTCAGTCATTAAATTACCGTATCCAAGTTCTGCAGAAGCCAGATAAGCACCTAATCATTCAAATCATAAATGTTGGAGCAGATAAACAGGTAAAACATTAGGGATGCACGATAGTTATCGGGCCGATATCAGGAAATTATGACGTCATACTTATCGGGCCGATATCATAACAAA
>JAUBOC010000160.1:9744272-9757591 GCA_032275365.1 Anablepsoides cearensis | reverse complement strand
ATATAAGGTGTGCCAAATCAGCCACCAAGCAGGAATTTTTCTAACTGTTTATACAAACAATAAAAAAAGTCATTGAGTCAATTTCAGAGGGTTATTTTTATAATGGTTAAAGAAGAGACAGGTATTTGTATCTTTGCATGCCTTTTTACATATTTAGAACGTGTAGCAATTATTTCAATTAAAACAAAGCAAATACAACTTATTTAATAGGATCCTACCACATTTTAATAAAACACTGAGAAAAAAGCACATCCACATGTAGTTCAATAAATAATAAGTAAAAAAAAAACCTTCAACTGCTTGTGTTTTTTTTATTCTTTTATAAAAGCAACCATCATATTTTACAATGTGATAGTGATGAGTTCATGTTTTATATTTATAAAAAACACCCCCTCTTGGTGGTGCCCTTGCTGTCACATGCACAGTCAGAGCACAAGTTAATTAGGATCCAAACTTGTTTGAATGTTTCAAACAGGTTGTACTTATGTAAAAGTTCTTGTATGTGAGTTGTTGTTTTTCTTTGTACAATTATCTGACTCACTGGCCTGTGCAAAAAAACACGGGTATAGAGCAAGGAATATCTGCCCTGTGAGTGCTTTGAAGGAGCTGCATGATGAAAACTCAAAACAAATGAGAATAGATTAGGACTGTTACCTCCCTCTTACTCTCCTAATAGTGTGCCTTGTGTGTCTCATGCATGTGTCTGCTTGATTATTTTAATTTATCTCTGTTTATTTGGCTGTTTCACTTGAATTAACTCAGTTTATCAAACACAGTTATGCAAATCAAAACTATAAATGTCACTAGAAAAACTTGTCCAAGAGCACAGTAGTAAAAGATAAAAAATGTTTTATGTTTAAAGAAAAGCAACTTAGTCTAGATGTTATGATCAATTATGCTTTAATAGTTGCAATGATTTTTCCAAAATCACATTAGAAAACTGATGAATTAAAGCACCACAGACAAAATCTTATTCAACTAAAAGGAAGCCGAGCCGATTCTCTCCATACTTTTAAGCGCAGAGAAGCGGTTTATTCTTTCTATGAAACAAACCTTGTTTTATAGGTTCAGAAGACTCGCTGTGCAGCCAAGGCAACCAAGGAGAGCTCCTTATTACGACAACACAGACAGGTGTGGAGCAGAGAACGCCCCAGGCTGCAAAAGGCTGAGTAAGTGGCCCCCTCTATTACTGCCTGCCATTATCTGCTGCAGTTTTCTAAATCAGCTTATACACAAAGCAACTATTCCACTTAAACCTTTATTGCACCCAGACAGAAATCTTTAGAGAGAAAAAAGAAAAGAGTGTAAAAAGTATGTTAAAGAAGAAAATGTATTAGGGGAGTTAAGGTGATTTTCCGATAGGTGTGACTGTGAATTGAGAGAAGGGGGAGGTAATGCTTGTGTGAGGACTTAAGAGTCTGTCCTTTTGTGGTTTGAGGCAGAAGTGTGGGACTGGGGCCCAGGACTGTCATGCCTTGTGAAGTGAGAAGGGCAGTGCTGGCTCTGGGGTGCAGCTTGTTTTGTGATGACTGTGTCTGAGCCACACAAGGTTAATGATGTACACAACCAGGGGCCTCAGTAATGAGCCGAGGCATGAAGATGTGCCACTGCTTGCATCTGTCCACACACATATCTAGTTAGAGAAACTTGGGACTCAAACGCCACCTGGGAGAATCGGTGAGCGTATCCCCATGGTTACAGCTGCTTCTTTCTTATTTTCACGGTCCTGGCAGTGTTTAGGCCAGGTAATAAAAAGTCAACAATTACAGGTAGCTTCCATTGCAGGTCATTTTATTATGATTCTCTTTGCGCAGAAGATGGTAAACATTTCAGACAGTCTCTCTCATAGATACTCTGTGTGTCACAATAACTATTTTAGCCATTAATTCTAATTAGTAATGGTATATACTTTTTCTCAAAAATATTTTGAAGACATGTCCTGATGAGTTTCAGGTGAACTTAGCTTTAAAAGCACCCAATAAAACTCAGACCCAAACCAGTGGTCAGTCTGTATGTTGTGGGAGTCTCATAGAAACTGAAATGTTTATTCTCTAAACATGACGTCCCAGTGGCTTTCAAACCCCAAAACACATTACGACAAAGATTGGTTCACCCCAAAGATCCAGTTACCCGGTACAGAGTAATATTGTATATGCTGTATATCTGTAGTCGCTGTACAGGCAACAGGTCCAGAAAAGAAACACAGACATCCCTCTCCTCAGCGACACTTTCCAGGCCAGAGAGGATAAATGCTGTAGTCCCTCCAGTGAGTCCTGTCTTTCCTGGGGTCTCCTACCAGTGGGACGTGCCTGTCATACCTCTAAAGGGAGGTGTCCAGAAGACATCCTAATCATGTGACCGAACCACCTAAACCGACTCCTTTCGATGTGGAGGAGCAGCGGCTCTACTCTGAGCTGACGGTGCTCCTCTCCCTATCTCTAAGGCCGAGCCCGGCCACCCTACAAAGGAAGCTGATTTCAGCCGCTTGTATCCAGGATCTCGTTCTTTCGGTCGTGATCCACGCCTCGTGACCAGAGGTGAGGGTTGGAATGAAGACAGTCCAGTAAATCGAGAGCTTTGTCTTTCGACCCAATTTATCAGTCCATCTTCTGCTCCATCCTACCATCACTCGTGAACAAGACACCCAGATACTTGAACTCCTCCACTTGAGGCAGAGACCCCCCGCCCAACCAGGAGAGGGCAATTCATTATTTTCTGGTCAAGAACCATAGCCTCAGATGTAGAGGAACTCTCATCCATTCGCTTAACACTTGGCTGCGAACCACCCCAGTGCACACTGAAGGTCTTGGCCGGTAATTTGGTATGCCTGTATGTCTGTGTGTCTCTATAGTGTATAATAATGTGATGGGATGTTGGATATATGTGTGGTTTTTTTTTTTTTTTGTTCTGTAGAACAGGAACCTGCTGTAAAACAGCAACTATGCTGATCCAGGCCTGATTTCTTTTAATCTTTTCCTGTTTTAAAAATCAAATCAAATCAAGACGCAAACAAAACCAAATCATCCACATAAAGCAGAGATGAAACCCTGTGGTTCCCAAACCAGACATCCTTCTCTCCACAACTGAGCCTTGAGATCCTGTCCATAAAGGCTACAAACAGGATTGGAGACAAGGGACAGCCCTGGTGACGTCTAACCCGCACTTATACTTTGTGCAAAGAATGCAAACACTGATCCTGATTTGGTTATACAGGGACAAGAAAAATCAACTAATGCTGGGCCTTTTAATTGTCACATGAATTTTAGCTTCTACTGTTGCCAGTTTTAATGCAGATCCAGACTGGTAGATAAAATATGATCAATAAAGTGTCATGTACTTAGAAAATGTACCAACATATACAAAGTTTTAATGTTCATTTTAGCTCCATATCAGTGTTTAATTAAAAAATTATATATTTTTGGCTTGAATGCATTTTTCCTTTTTTTAAACTAACAAAAGACAAACATTTTGCTAAAAATTTGCCTAATTTTTCTTATTGTTGTCTGATTTGCTTACAGTGTTACCTTTGACATTTTGGTTTGTTTAAAATAAAGCATATAAGTTAGGGGCTAAAGGGAGGCCCACCCCCTTATAAATATTTAAATTGAGTTTCAGTAATATTCTGTTCTTGTAAACTAACTCATCTATTTCTCTCATTGCACAGAGAACAAGCTGAGGATGGAATCCACCATTTTCTAGAGCAGATCAGGCCTATTGGCATAACAGACACAGCCATCTTCTCACTTCAGGAGTATGGTAAACAGCCGACAGTGTTACAATTTTCACTCCTAAACATTGCTGTTTACATTTACTGTATTAGTATGAGCATGTTTTATTTTGCTGTTTAGAGCTGTCTCTGAAGAATGAACAGGAAGCATTCAGAAAAACCACTGTCGATCCAGTTTATCATCTCAGAGATGACCTGCGCTTCAGACTGAGCAACATGCAACTCAGCAGCAAACTTTCATCAAACTGCAACAAAGTAACTCAGCAGGTATATGTGTGTGTGCTGAAATCAAGGCATGGCTGAATGTTTACAGTTGGATTTACAATGCATTTGTCCTCAAAAGTTGTTGATTTACTGAAAAACTACCAGATTGGCAACATTTCTAAATATATTAGAAGAAATTTATTGTGCATTTGTCAGGAAAAAAAAAACAATTTACAACTTCCTGGTTTTAGCTGATGGTTTGGCAGCACTTTAGTCCAGTCACTGAACTCCTTCAGCTTTGAGTCTTAGCTATATGCAGTATCCGCAGGTATGAAATAGCCACTCTTACACAACAACCCCACAAAGTTTAATATGATTTTTTCTATAGTAAAACATTAATTAAATCCTTGCCCAATGTCATCTGGTTTCCCTTTAACTCTCAGAAGCTTTTTGCAGGCTCTAGAGTTGAATGGTGGGATTAAGGAGTTAGCCGAGTTCTTTAAAGGCAGACCATACTGGGTCTTAACCGTCTGCCAGACACTTTGTCAGCTTTGTGTAGCTCACTCCGGCTCGTTTCTTTCCCATGCCTTCCATTTCTCTCGTTAGCTTGTCTTGACTGCTCACACACTAAACTAGCCACCCTGCTTATTAGTATTTTTTCACATCTTTTCTTCTTTTATCTGTTTTTCTCCCTACATTTCTTCAGAGATGTTGCTATGTAATTATGCTGCCATATCGGGGGTATAAACGAAAGCCAAAAATGTTTAAAAAATCTAAGATGTCATAAAAATGAGTGATGCTTTACAAAAGGCAATCAGTGGGCCTGGTAAGTTTACCTCATGCTGTGTGTCTGGGTATAGAATACGCTTTGAATGGCTGAAACTCTAATAACTGCCCTGTTTAGTTAAATATAATGGTCAAGGTCGCTTAGAAACCTCACATTTGTTCACGTTCATTCTGCCTTGATACTGTTTCATTGCTGCTTATGTGTGTAACCTGTACCTGCATATGACAAACAAGCTCATTCCCATTTTTGTTCCTGGTTTTATCCTTGAATTACCAGATAAACTTTGTGAAAGAGCAGCAAGATGACATACTTGCAAAGCTTCATGCAGAGTACCTGGAAGTGGAGAAGGAGGTCATGGCCGTCGGTTTAGAGGTACTTTTGTCTCTTCTAGATAAAATATATTAAAATCTTAAACATATTACCATTTTCTGACTGAGTTTAGGTACTTTTATTGAGCTTGGGGAGTATCCAATGCAGTGGGTTACCAACACACAAAACTATGGAACTAAAGGTTTGGTCATGTGTTTGTCCATGTACCATCTTTGATCTAATTATCTCTCTTTAATTATCTATAAATCAAACAGCATCATCTTTGATCATTGTTTCACTTTTGTTTTTATTAAATCAAACTTTATAAAGAAAAATTGTTGAAGCTTGAGGTATTTCTGACATTATCTTTTGTGGTTGAGGCCAGACTATTTTCAGTTTCACCCTTATTGCATACAGCTTTACATTTGCATAAAAATATTATTACTGTATCTTTTTTTCATTCTGTGCAGGATTTTTTTAGAGGAATTTTCCACTGATATACCAAAAAACACAAAAGACAGTCATTTTTCTTACTCTTGTTCCTCCAAACAAACTTTAGTTATCATGGCCAAAGTTCATTCAATCTAACTGAGTCTATTCCTGTTTTGTATAGCTAATTTAATTGTTGCTATAGTTTAATTATATTTACTTTTCTTCAGAAAACAATGTAACGTGTTAAACTGTCCAAACTTTGCCATGCAAGTAAACATCGCATGTGTATGCAGCTGAACAGAGTACCTCTTTGGTTGTGCTTTTTTAGAAATATCTCATTAGTGCTTCGGAGAACTCAGAAAGCATTCCCAAAGAGGTTTTGAATGCAGACTGCCCTTACCCAGAACTGAAGGACTCTCTGATCCAGGCCTTTCAGTCTCTCTCAGAAAGGTACCAAAGAGGACTTCAGAGTCTGCAGGAGCAACTCCAGAAAACTGACAGGTATTGAACATTGTTGAAGTTAAAGTACACTTTTGTTTAAAACTTTAAGCTCTTACAACTTGAATTGTTTCCTTGATTACTCTGTAAAAAGAGGATAAAATATTACACCGAAAGCAGAATTCAGGTTTGACCGAACAGAACAAAATGAAACAAATTGCCACGGTTAGTTCATTCCAAAGCAAACTGTTGATTAAGATAAGGATTTCTCACCAGGAGGCTGATTATGTAAAGTTACTTTATATTATTTCCCACGAGGCAGCTTTTTTAGGGCCATTTATGCACTGTAATTACGCTGCAGTGTTTCTGACATTTTTCTGTCTTGTGCATTTCTACGTTGGATTTCTGGAAGCTTCTGTGGCTGGTGTCCAGAAGACCATGAACATTTCCAGTTCACGGTGTCCATGTACACTCATGACACACCCAACCACAGAGCGCTCTGCATGGACATGCTGCTGAGACGGTTCCCTGAGAGGACGAGACTGGAACTGGTTAGTAAAATCACTCAATAATACGGGCAGTTAAAAAAAAACAAAGAAGCATGACATTATTTATTTTATCGAACAAAAGTGATGCTGCACAGTGCGCACACATTTATGCACACATGAAGCGCCGTTTCCAAAACATTGTACATTTGTTTCAATCGATGCTTTTGGTCAGTATTTTTAGATTTTTTTGTTTGAATTATTTTTCCTGATTTTATGAACTTATTAGACTTTTTAAATAATATATTTACTAAGAATTTGGACAAAGTATTACATAAAACAATTAGTAGTAGGTCCTCATTTATTCAGCAAAGATTGGTTGAGAGCATTGTTCTATACTAGATTCTTGTTACATATAGGTTTTCATGAAAGGGGCCAATTGCAACCTTCTTTTTATTTGCTAAAATAAAACTGTGTTTATAGATTTTTTTTTCAACTTTCTCAAGATTAAAATTATCATTTTATTTTGTTAGTCTAAAATTGCCCTTCCCTGCACCCTACGTCCCCCCCTCCCCGTCAGATTCAGGTCTGAGTTCCAGACTCCCAGATCAATGTAGCTCAGCACCCTGAACCCCGCACCCAGATAAGGGCTGGACAATGATCGGCTCAGCACGCTGCAGGATGTGCCATGTCACACACTCTGGACAATTCCCCCTCGCCGCCGCCTAGCATCGCCATGACAACCGCCAGACACCAACCCCCCCTCCACCTCCTCCCTCCCTCCCTCCTAGCTCTCCCGCACCCAGAGACCTGTCGTCGTATCAGTTCCAGCTGGGTGCTGCATTTAGAGCTGTGATCGTTCAGCCTCAGGGGCGTTGCAGGGAGGAGACGTGTCTTTCTCTGCACTTTCTCTGAAAGTGTATCAGAACAGGTGGGATTCTGTCTCCTCCTAAAACAGCTGCTAGTCATTGTTTTACTTGAAAATCAGTGATCAGTGGGAGTACAGGCTGATTTTTCCAAAAGCAGCTCTGCTGAATTGTGTAAACGCTGCTGTGCTATTGGCGTTTGAATAAAAGTGATCTATACATGAATTGTTTGGATATTGTTTAATGTCCACATCAAGTATGACACAATTAGCTAAACTGAGTTTTGTGCTTCAGAATATTTGGCTCCATTAGGGACAAATGCCCACTGCAAGTGAGGCTTTTGCAGATGTTTTATTTATCACTTGTATTATAGTTATTGTAGTTTTGCTTATGTCTGTGTGTGAGCATCTGCCAACAAAATATATCATAAACTATTAGATGAACTTTATTCAAAGTTGCAGAAAGCAACCATTAAACATACATCTACAATTTTGAACCTTTGGCATGGCCACTGCTACCAACTAGCTTTAGTTTGACTTTGAATTTGATTGTAGATTTTAGATCTGCTATAAGATAATGATGAATAGATGCTATCTAAATAAACTCAATTGATTATTTAAAATTAAATTTTGAAACAACAAACGTGGCTATAATCCATTTTATTCTACAGGTAATGACCTAATATTTGGTATAATAGTAGCTGAAACTGATTCTCAAAACAGGTTTTAAGCACCAAAGATTACACATGATTGTTGTTGAAAATGTTTGCCATTAACTATCTGGAGCCAGCAACTGTGGCTGAGAGTCAGTCCCAGCACAAAATGCTACTCATTTTGATCAAGTCAGTGTTTTAGCTGCAAGCTTTCTTTTTAGCTCAGTGCTTTGTTTGCCATTTTAGTTCTCTGTCATTAATTTCTTGGTAAGCACAAATTCGCAAGAATGACTGAATCACTGTTTCTTGCTTTCAGTTTGACAGAACATCTGAGGCAAAGTGGGCTATTTTTTGTGCAACACAAAACAACAGTCTTGATGATTAATCAACTCCAATGTTCTGCTTCATTTCTTGCTGTTTTTTTTTCACTCCCTGATTGTACTGAGTAGAATCCAAAGAAAAACAGCGTAGAGACGCATTTGCTAGTGACGGTGATTTCCAAGTTGCTTTCTCATCTCTAAGTTATTTTGAAGCAAATTACTTCTAGCAGCAGTTTCTCCACAGTTTCAGTTTTGTTTGTAGCAGACTGAAGACATAGTTTTGCTCAGCTGAACCCATCTGTCTCTAAAGGCAGAGGTGGAGCGATAATATTTTTGTCTGTTTGGCTTTTTTGTCGACACCATTTTTACAGGAAATGAGATAAAATTTGAAGTAGTAATAGCAGAGCATTGTCCTAAACCTATACTTCAACATCTTTACTTAAAATCTTAGCTTTAACTGTTGGTATCAACCCTGATTGCTGTTAGCAAAATATCCAATGAACCAGTAGATGGATTCTTATAAAACACCTGAAAAGTAATCATTAAAAGTACATCCACCGCATGGTCACCGTCTCTTATTGACCCTAGCTATAAATGGCTATACCTAATTTACTGAGAGATTTTTATTCACAACACATACACTAGCACTAACAAATCATTTAATATAATTTGAGATATTGCCTGAGATTGTGCACTGTTATTTTCAAGCCAACCAAAATAACTACGGACTCAACTCATTTCTCAACACAAGGTGATTTTAGTTTAATACTCAATCACAAAAGGCGGCAGGTGAAATGCACTCCTTCAAAGAATGGTAGGCCTTTATTTAGGTTTTACTGTCAGGTGACAGTATTTCAGCTCACTCTGTGTGAAGAACCCCCTCTGCTGGTTGGGGCACTTTATTGTCTGTCACCACAGAAGTCAGAAGCCTGAGTGCCAGCCCTATTTCACAGTAATGGTCTCATAAATTTCTGGATAATTCATGCTTCTTACTATTTTTGAATCTGTCCTTCCATTTTTTTTTCTTCTTCTCTGAGTGTTCTCAGGCAGAAGGCACCATGTCACAGAGCTAAGTGTTGTTGCACTTGAAGTGTGCAGAGCAGACTTGGTGCTGCTCAACTTGTCCACACACTTAACTGAGAGTAATAGCCAAAGTACATGAACACAAACAGACATTGCACAATGTGTGCAAACATGCAAACATGTGAGCACACACCCACTGTGTTTATGCTAACTGGCTGCTGAAACACACGAGTTAGGACAAAGGTGGTGAAGGAGAGGATCAAACAAAGGGCAGGGGGAAAAAATGGGTGGGCCTTCCTCAATTTTTAACGCCGCGCATTAATAAACAAGATTTGCTTGACTAATCCAGACACTTCTGTTCCTTTGGCAGGTCTGTCAGCTCACTCATTTTCAATAAAACTGGTCAGCCGTCTAATGCCTTCACGCTGTCAGTTAGCCGCTATTAGCCCACAGATGAATATCATTCCCTCTGTTCCAATGAGGCAGTCAAGTGGTGCAGCCTCTGAGAGTGCTGACACAATGATGAATAGCCATGGGCAGCCCTCACATAGAAAGGAACTGTTTTCCTGCAGAACATTTCACAGCCAGAAGAGAAGAGTCATTTTATACTCCAGCAGAGTTAGATCTGGCACAGAGGTGTCCCGATGGTCCTGCTGCCTTTAGTACAGACAGTATATTACGCAGTGTTTGGAAAAATTTTGTAGCACGTCATAAATTTGATGCATAATATGTAAAGCTGCCATTGGATTCAGTTTTGAATGTCTTCTTTATGTGTGTCTTTTTTAAGTTAACGTTTGTTATTCAGTACTGAATACTGACAAACGTAACAAATGGAAGTGAAGTGCAACTGTTTCAAAATAATGTTCCTCAATGGAAAATTGGGAAGACTTTGAATATCCAGTCAGCTACAGTTCATATCTTTAAAAGGTTTCAAGAATCTGAAGAAATCTGTGTGTGCAAAGAACAAGACTGGATGTCAACATTGGATGCCTGCAATCTTTGGGTCTTTAGTCAGTGCTGCATTTAAAACAGGTTTTATTCTGTTGTGGACGTATCTGCATGGGCTCAGGAACGCTTCTAAAAAATCACAACCTGTAAACACAATTTACTGTGCCATCCATAAATGCAGGTTAAAGCTCTATTGTGCAAAGAAGAAGCCATATGTGAACAGCCATCTTCTTTGGACCAAAGCTAATTTGAAATGGACTGAAGTAAACGGGGCAATTGTTCTGTCAGACAAATTAGGATTTGAAACTATCTTTGGAAACCATGTCGTCTGTGTTAAAGAGGAGGACCATCCAGCCTGTTATTAGTACATATTTCAAAAGCCTGCTTCTCTGATGATATGGGAGTTCATCAGAGCCTCTGGCATGAGCCGCTTACACATCTGGAAGTGCGCCATCTGTGCAGAAAACTACGTACAGGTTTTAGAATTACACACGCTCCCATCCTGACATCTTTTTCAGATAAGGCCTTGCATATTTCAGCAAGACAATGCCCGACTCCAGACTACATTCATTACAACAGTTTCCCCCCAAAATGATGCAATTCCTTAGCTTTAATTTCTAAAATGTTATGCTTGTGAATTAATTCTGAGTTTATGAGATTTTCAAATTATTGCATTTTATTTTTATGTACATGAGGGTAAATTGGGGTTGTAAACTCATTGTCGCCTTTGTGGGACTAATTAATCAAACAATACCTCATCTGTTCTATCAGGGGGAGCACGAACGCTTGTGGAACATCCAGCGCTTCACCCAGGCACAGATGAGAGCAGTGACCCAACGGTGGCACCGAGACCTGCAGGAGCTGCTGGCCAGAGCCCTTGTCATGCTGCAGGAGGCAGAGCATGCCCACCAGGAGGAGCTGGAGCACCGCAGAGAGCGTCAGCACCAGCAGGACATCTGCTTACATCTGAGAGACAAAGTTAGTGTCTCTTATATATACTCCATTAAAGGACTCCTTTATTTTCCCATCTATTACAGTTGACAAAAATAGCAGTAGCTTATTGCAGTTACACAGTGGTAATGTTTATTATGTCTTAGATGTGACGGTCAGACTGTAAGCGAGTGATACTGTCTGACTGCCTGCTTGTGTTCTGTGTATCTGCTGATGAGGCTGTATATTAGGCTGGGCTGCCTGACAGCATCCCTCGCGTTAGCTGCCACTTGGGACAGACTGTGAATGCAAACAAACTAATAAGGATGGTCTAGCAAAACATGATGTCGCTGTCTCCACGGACCGCTGGTGTACATTGACACAACAAATCCGCGAGTTGATACTGTACAGAACAAATTGAATTTGCTTAGCTCGTGCAATTTTTATTATTAATGGTTTATGTCCTGTGGCTGTTCAGATAAAGACACGCTGACATTTGCTGGTGTGACCCAACATCACTTAGAGCTTTTTTTTTTCTCTCCAAATATTAGCACAGTTGTGTTTTCTAAGTTTGAGGGGTTTTCTTTTCCTGCGAGACCTGCAGGGTTTGCTGTCACTCTTTAAATGATCAAGTCTTTTTTTCTGTTTTTATGTTCCTGTTAGTAGTTTTGTTGTTTGTAAATGTATTTAAAAGTCTATTTATCCACCAAGTAGTAGTACTTGGTTTGGTAGTAGCTGGGAGTCATGTACTCCCAAGTGCCAACAGATTGTGCAACATCTCACATATGTTTTATTTTTTTACAAAGTTTGACCAAAATGACTATAACTACTTCATCTTTCAAGATAATTGATTCTAATTTATAACTAGCATGAAAGGTGGTGGGTATTATTCATTACATCAAGGACCTTTATTTATTCCTGCTTTGGAGGTTTTCCATCTACTCTTTTGTCTCCTGCTGTCATTTTTTTCTTTAAAAACAACAACTTGTTGTCATGTTCTGAGAAGAATTAAGCTTTAAAGACACTGACAAGTGATTACTTTTCCTCACAAATGCACCTAGAAAGTGTTGTTCTTAAGGATTACTGTCTCCATCTTTGCTACTGTACTGATTCATTATCAGAAACTTAAACATAAACTCTGGTGTTCAAAGAAAGATCAGAAAGTTCCTCTGAAAGTTTTAGCAACTTAGCAATTTCCAGAGTCCTTCAATTTTATTTGACATTTACATAAGTCATCTCTTTACATTTATTGTCATAAATCTCTGAGAAACACCAAAAATGTAGTTTTTATTATACTTCTACATGGCATTTGTGCATGATGATGTAATAATAGTATTTCCTTAGATTTAAGCTCAGATGAATGCATCAAGTCAATCTTTCTGCTGCTGTTATCGTAGCAGCACAGCACCAGAGTTGAGAGACATGATGGATTCTTTTTTCATTGCATCTGCGTCTATAGCGACTTCTGCAACTTCTCTGAACAATTCAACGAAGGACCCAAGCATAAACCTCAGGAACACAAGAACAGGACAACATAACTAAAAGTCACAAATTCAAAGCACAATAATAATAATTATAAAACTACTTAGACTTACAGCTTTTATTTGAACTAATGCGTTAGTGTACATTTTAACTGGGTGCATTGTTGCATTTAGGTCACCATGATTGAGGCTAAGTGTTTATTCTTTGAACAGCTAAAGTGATTGTGATAAGAAGTTGAATAGGGCAGCTGTGACTGAGTGGTTAGGGGAGTCATCCTGTAACTGGTGGGTTGCTGGTTTGATCCTCTGTTCCATTTGTCTCAGTTGTTGTTTCCTTGGGCAGGACACGTCACCCACCTTGCCTACTGGTGGTGGTCAGAGGTTCTAGTAGCTCTGGTGCATGGCACTTGCCTCTGTTAGTCTGCCCCAGGGCAGCTGTAGCTTACACCACCATCAGTGTATGGGTGAATGATGGTAGTGTAAAGTGCTTTGGAGTCAATGGGGTCTTGATAAAGTGCTATATAAGTTCAAACAATTTAACAATTCATTTTCTTTTTGGTTCTTGTTCTCCTTACCTATGTTTTTTCTCAAGTAACAAATATGTGTTGTCCAAGGAGTTTATATAGAATAGCTGGAGTGTGCAAAAACCACGTGACCGTGTGATCGGCTGGTGAAGCTAACGGCTAACGCTAAACGGGCAAGAGTCTGGATTTACCA
>JAUBOC010000160.1:9729259-9744172 GCA_032275365.1 Anablepsoides cearensis | reverse complement strand
TGCTCCTCCATGCTGTCACAGACGCTACCATTGAACGGTATGGGTGGGGCTCAGTCTAGTGATATTCAAGTCTATGGTGTTGTCCCATGTGAACAAAAATAAACTTGTTTTGCAAAAAAATCTCTGTTGATGACTCAATGACTCATGTTACATTATTTCTCTGGGGTGGCCGAATAACCTCCCATAGTTTCATCTTCTTCATCAGTTCACATGAAAGCATCCAAAGGATAAATTTCTGTCAGAGCTTGTATGGTTCTGACCTTATTTCAGGGAGCAGAGCTGTCTGTCTCAGTCTCATCTAGACCAAAAAAAAAAAGAAGAAAAAAAAACACAAGCAAAGGTGCAGTGGGAGGAAAATCTAGGGTAATTGATTTTTGACCCACACACAATCAAAAATGATCTTCGTGAGAATCAAAAACCGATCTGCTGGATTTACGCGTGTCCACAAAGGTGACATCGCAACCCATAAACCATGATTTACAGTACAAGAGCGCTACATGTCAGATACTGGCAAAGGTAAAGATGAAATAGATGGTTTAGATAATGAGTCAGGATTTCATGCAGGAGACATAGCTCATTTCATTCCATTTTATCGCCGAACAACAGGCTCCTCTTTTCAACTCATCAGTCGTTTGTTCTGTGCTGCTCTGGCTGCTGTAATTAGCTGCTATTGTTCTTGTTATTCCAGGCTTTTATTATGCCCTTGCTTTCATTTTACCTCCCGCTTATATTTCGCCCCCAGGCGTCTTTGATTGTGTGATTGTGTTTTCCACATGAATGAATGAAGCCTGGAGGGATGGCAGATTGTTGCAGCATGCTCAGGTGGGACGTAGATGTGTAGGCCAGCAGGATGTGGGATTCAACTGTCGAAGGGGGAGAGGCGAGTATTTTTATAAAACATGATCTTTTTTTATTATTGCAAGCACTCACTGGTCTTCAGAGTATAGAAATTAAACATTATTAAATTATGGATTATCCACATATACTACTTTCAGTAGTTAGAGTATTCTCCAGGCAACGTGTTATCAGATCCTCTGTCTGCGAGTTTTAAGTTTCTCTTGTGGGAAAGTCTTTTAGTCGTTGAGACAGAGCGTGGGCCATGCAGTGTTTCAGCTGACAGCTCTCTGACGACTTAATTGCTCATATGTGTATAATTTTCTTTTTCGAAAATGATGGACTTCAGGAAGTTTCTGATTGTGCCCGCAGTGGAATTGCTGGCGTAATATTAATCTCCCGCCACCAAAAGGCAAAGTCGGAAGATTATGTTTTTGCCCCTGTTTGTATCTGCGTGTTTGTGTGTCTGTCTGTTAGAAAAATATCTCATAAACCACTGGGAGGATATTAATGAAACTCTCAGTTATCAATCAGAAGATGTTCATATCCAATCGATTCATTTTTGGAACAATCCTATTAGCTAATGTAGCTAACTTTACTTAGCTAACACAAAAATGGCTATAACTCAGTCAGTTTTAAAAATATTGAGCTAACATTTGAAGGGGTAGTTGCTGAGAGTCACTCATAACACTCTGAGTGCAACAACTCATGATATGAGACTGCATAAAATTATTGCAAGGTTTGACAAAAACAGCTACCCTTTTTCTTTTTTTCTTTTTCTTTTTTTACAACAAAACAGAAGAAAAAAACAATATTATATGTTTCACAAAACTGATCTGATGGAGAATTACTAAAAACAACCCTCAAGGGCAATCTCCATAGAAACAATTATTTTAAAAAACATTTATATATTATTATGTAGAAAAGTACATTTTTAAATATAAAACAAATAAAATTGAATTTAAAACACAAACCCATATGGAAAATTAAGACAACTTAAGCACAATAATTTGACTCAGTTTAAAACCTCTATGAGGGATGTGGGAAGACTGCTCCATATCTTTGACCCTCTACATTAAACTGTGTTTGAGTTGTATACGTAAGAGTAAGGAAGTCTAATGAGACAACTACTACGAGTCAAATACTGGTGAAATTCATTATTAAAAGTACAAAAAAGCCCTTATCCAGAGTCAAGTCCCACCCCAGATATAATGTCTTACTACAGTCTTAGAAATGAAATGTTGGATTTACTCAACCATGTTATGTCACCTGGTTCCACTTACAGTAACTGAGTTGAGTAAAATCAAAGCAATACACCCATTTTCTAACCAAAAAACATGAGTATGTTGCTTTGAATTTACTCAACTCAGTTAGGTGGAAACAAGTAACATAGCATGGTTAAGTAAATGCAACATCTGTTTTTTAGAGTGTAAAATGAATGCAAGTTATAGAAAGAAACACTAAAACTAGAGACTTGTTGATTCGCTAAATGTTTAAATTAAATGGTTACAATTGATCCCAAAATAAATATAGGTGTTCATTTAGAATTCAATCAGTCACAAAATATCCAACAAGGTGATCTTAGTTTAAAAACTGGGCATGAAAGACTGAGATGCATTCCTTTTAGGCCTTTAATGCAACATAATAACATACATTGTATGAAGTTCCTTTACAGATTATGTCATCTCATTTATCATTGATGCTGTTTGGGATTATTTCCTACCTAAGCTGTGCCACTCTCATGTTTATGTAAATCTAATGACTGTTATGAAATGACCTGCAAAGAGAAAGAAAAGGCAGCTGCTCACCCTGACAAAATATTTAAGTATCCAGTTATTTTAACAAAGGCTTTGAGCTGGCTGCAGGGCTCAGATAAAAAAAAAACTCCATCTTTCTTTAGTTTTTCCTCACATCTCTTCAGTCTCTTTTTGTGCTGCCATGGAAAAAGGATGAAGTTCTTTTCCTTTTCACATTCACAGAAAATGAGATTCCGGTGACAAATTGTTTTTCATAATGACGTTTTTTTTTTTTTTTTTGTCTTTGTATTACCTAAGATGCCACTTCCTCTCTGCCTAATAATAAGTCATACAGATGCTTTCTGACAGCATGCGTCTTGGAGATTTTACTGATACATTTCAGATTATTCGCTGGTTTTACTGCAAATGAATGTCACAATGTCTGCCACAATTTATCACTGTGTGCAAAACAAAAACATAAAAATTTATGTCTGTGTGTCTCTAAACACTGTACAAACAACCCCCCTCACATTATTTACAGCCTCATGGATTCCATCATAAAGCAGTTTTTAACTGAGACATGGCAGAGCTACACGAACGATTAAATTGTGTGTTTCTCTCTCTCTCTCTCTCTCTCTCTCTCTCTCTCTCTCTCTCTCTCTCGCTCATTTAATTTTACTTTCTCTTCTAATTTCATAAAACCCTCAGGTGTAAACAATGTTGGAACTTTGTCTAAGCTGTAAATAAACACAGCATGGATTAACTTTCCTTTTTCCTGAACTGTACTTTTAAATAGTGCATCACGTTACAACTGATATAACATTGTTAAAGTTTGAATAGTTGCACATTTTACCACCTTTTCATATATCATCTCATCTGAAGACCAGACTTTTCACTCCCACTCTTGACTCCAGAGCTGTGTTGGGATGTAAAATAAATAACATGTGCTGAAATAAGTAAGAATAT
Source organism: Anablepsoides cearensis (assembly GCA_032275365.1). Taxonomy (NCBI): domain Eukaryota; kingdom Metazoa; phylum Chordata; class Actinopteri; order Cyprinodontiformes; family Rivulidae; genus Anablepsoides; species Anablepsoides cearensis. The sequence continues at coordinate 9,740,636 of JAUBOC010000160.1, read as the reverse complement.
AAGTAGAAATACAATCACTTTTTGGCAGTGGATGATAAGAAATTAGTCGTCAGGTTCATGCAACAAAGAAGAATAATCAGGAAATTCAAAATGTTGGCTTTAAGTTGAATTAAAGCTTAAAAAAATTTACTCACGGTTCCTCATGTCTCTGAATCTCCTGGTTTTATGAACATTTTGAGACATACTTTGTACAATGTTTACTTTCTCTGAAGCTAATAAAAAAATATTGGATGACAAGATGCTCACCTTTATGGACCTTTTCCTCTGACTGTAGCCTCTCACTGTGGGATTGCTTTTGTAGATTAAATGTTTTGCTTGAGTGAACATCAGAGGACGTTAGAATCAATACTGTGTCCTTTCACAGTCACCAGATTACATTACGAAAGTTATTATTAGAATCAACACCAATAAGAATAAAGTAGTTAAGACACAGTTACTTCATGTATAAAGGGTTTTTCTACTTTCCAAAACAAATGAAAAGCAACTGTGGCGTGAAATACTGATTCAATCTTGCAGCACAACCCTTTTTATTTTTAAATTTACTACAGTTTTACAAAAATAAATAAATAAATAAATCGCACGTCACATTCGATTTCAGAAAAATTCATCCACTAGAAGTTTGCATGATTTCTAAAAAGGAATTTAATATCTCAAACTCCATCATCTTTAAACCGAAGTGGATTAGAGGCTGGATTGTTAAATCCCCTCTTAAACACACAGCTGCTGCTTTTATTCCAGGCAGGCATCAAAAACGATTGACTGCTGCTAATGTGTGTGTGAGTGTGTGTGTGGGCACGTTTTTGCTACATCGTGGGAACCATTTTCCAGAAAAAGCCTTGTGGAGACCGAATGCATGGTGGGGACCAATGCCCGGTCCTCATGGGTACGGATGCTAATTTCGGGCGGGGGGGTTCAGTTTAGGACCAAGATGTGAATTGAGTTTTGGTTAGCTTTAGCGTCAGGTGTAAGTTTAATTTTTGGGTAAGTGGTCAGGATTAGGCAATAAAATGACCATAAAATAAATGGAAGTCAATCCATGGTCCCCACGGGGATATAAAAACGAACCTGGGTGTGTGTGTGAGAGAGAGCGAGAGAGAAAGAGAGCAAGAGAAATAGAGAGAGAGTGTGTTAATTTGCAGTTGGATCCTTTGGGGGTTTCTAAGCTCTCCTCTGTCAGATCTGTGAATCTGTCTGCCCGGTCAGAATGCATCACTTTAATACCCAGCCCGCCACAAAGACACTGCACCATAACGAGCTTGTCACTCACTCTTCAACAAATGTTATGCCATAAATCTGTGTGTTTGCATTTGTCCTGTTATTATGAGAACATGGACTTGACAGGACACCAACGCATGAGGGGACTGCGTTATGGTTTCTGTGTGGCTGCAGTGCTTTTAGATGTTTAATATCTGATTCAAATAAATTATGATTAAGTTCAGGATGAGGGGTTAGACGAGGCAGTTATGATGGTTAAATATCTGGAAAGTGCATTCTGTCTTTTTAGAAACAGCCATATTTGACTCACTGATTCCAGATTTCTGTTAAAACATCAGCCCTTTAAGCATTTGAATGGCATTTTCCCCCCTGCTGAGACATTTTAGAGGAAAAAAATGTGAAACCTCAATTATAAGATTTACCTGCTTCCTGACAATAACCTGCCTTTTTCTTTTTTGTTTGTTTCTCCCTGGTGTGCGTCCACATGCTTTTATAGCTGCAGCAGTGGAGGGCACAGCAGGAGGAGGTGGCGAAGATGGAGGCAGCTATAGCAGCTAGACGACGAGAGGAAGAGGAGGAGAAGATGAAGAGGGAGCAGGAGAAGGAGACTGCCATCAGATCACATCAGAAAGAAAAAGTAAGCACTTTGTCCTCATGCATGTCCAGACTATGTTCTGGATCATGTTTTAAAGTGCCAGTGACATGCCTGTCTTACAAATACATTTAAAAAAATCAAATAAAACATCATTATATTTATGAAACTTGGCATAATACACATAATTTTACCCATTTTGTAGCTGCCATACCCTCTGCCATATTTTCTTTTGAACCTCGGCTCAGACAAAAGGAAACAGGAAGTGACATCAAAGGGGAACTCTATAGGAAAGAAAGCTCTATAGGTCTAAAGGTCTATATTATTAAATTACATATTTATCTCTCTTATAGTCACTTAAAATAATCTAAAGAAACATCAGATTCTCCTCTACAGTATGTGGTGTGTTAGCCTTTGTAGCAGTTCTCTGTTTACATGCGGACGTTCCCCTTTGACATCACTTCCTGTTACTTCACATGCAAATATCTCAACAACTATTCATCTCAGTGGCATGGTTTTTTTTGCAATGTATTTGCAATATTATAGTTCCAAAAATGCATTTATATTTATTGCAAAAATCTGATATCACTGGCACTTTAAGTGTGGCATCTACAGAGTTAGCTATGTGTTTTAAAAGAAATCCACCATTTGTTCTTTTAGGTCTAATTTTTTATTTTGATTGAGTGAAAAAAAATCACAAAACTCATTTAAATCATGCACTCGAAATGCTCACAGATTCATCAAAATGGCTAAAAACCTGGTCAATGAAAAACAAATTACTGTCGATACACACCAGTGATTTGCACACATAAAGCTCTGGATGTTATCAATCTGAGAGCAGATTTTGTTAACAGTTACCTGGGGATTTTGATTATTCATTTTAGAATATTGAACGCACAGGTGCGATAACGCCACGAAGTGTGTGGGTTTCAAACTGTTTAATTAACTCTCTCCTCGAGGGTCTGCTTGGTGAGAAAAGGCAACCCGAGACACTCTCTGATTAATGAGAACATTTAGGCCTCATTGAATTCCAGAAAACCTTGCACAACGTTCAGGCAGACGTTGAAATATCGTCTCGTTCTCTTTATTTACACTTATCTGATTCCCCGCCGCCTCAATCAATAGGACATGATGATCCTTTTGAGTTTTGTGAGACTCAACTTTATTTGGCTCATGGCAGCTCAGAAACTAACTTTTTATTTTTTTTTTATTTATTTATTTATTTATTTTTTTTGCTTTTTGCCCAAAGTTGAGGCAGTTTTATGTAAAGCAGCAGAAGACGAGGGAGATGCTGGAGCGGCGGGATCAGGAGAGACTTGCTGCTCTGAGGAGCATCATGGACGAGCAGGCGAGGCGAGACAGGCAGAGGTGAGCCTCAGACCACATGGCTGCTTTGTGGGTCGGTGGATTTAAAAAAAAAAACAATCAAGAACTTTAAATTTGTATTTATTTAATTGTTTTTTGGGCTTTTTGCCAGACTATCACAAAAATACATATTATTGGCTAAAAGTAAACTTGAATTTCAAAATATCCGTCATTCACTCAGCTAGTCTCCTCAGTTATGTTTTATGTTTCTAGTCAGACCCAAACCTTATTACCCTTGACTAATACAAATCTCACGCTTGTAGTCATTTTGAGAGCACCAGAAACTTGCATTTACTAATAGCTCCCAAAATGAGCTTTGCCATTAAGAGGGAACACTTTGCAGGACAGAAAACAGAAATGACAGGACAAAAGGGACAAAAACAAGATGATTGGGAGAAGCGCTGGCTGAGCTAACTCCATTAAGCCACTCCACAGCCCAGAGGCTTGCTGTTTGGGGAGTGATAGGTAATGCTGCCGGAGGCCCTGCTGAAGAAACAGGAGTGTCATGTGGGTGTGATGTCCACAGCCTCTGTCTGCTCCCTTCAGGGTGCAGATTCGAGCAGATATGTTGCAGCAGCGACAGCAGGAGAGGGAGGCGCGGGAGCTGGAGCTGCAGAGAGAAGAACAAGAGCGGCAGAATCGTCTGGAATCTCTCAGAAAGCAGGTGAATCATTAGCTGCTCTTAACACCTTCAGCCACTTTGGTTCTGTCAGCTGTAGAGACGTCAGCGCCACCTTATGGCTGTGTTTGGAAAGACAGGTGAGTGTTATCAATATGATTATTATTATTTTTTTCTTTCTATTATTGCAGGTTGAGGTGCTGGCAGAGGCCGACCCAGAAAGGGTGATGGCAGATACCGAGGCTTGGAGGAATCGACTCATGAATGAGAACGAGTTTGAGCTCCAGAGGCCTCTCTACAGTATAAACACGTACACAGACACACAGGTGAATATTATAAAAACCTGCCCTCCTCTTGCTTTAACGTGTTTGGAAAAAAACTAATCGTTTGCACTGATTTGCATTTCTCTGCTTTTTATGTGTTTCGTTTATACTGATTCTGTTTTTTTTTATTTTATTTTATTTAGTTAAATTCAGTCTGTTAGGTTTTTGTTTCATTACAGGTGAAGCTGACCCTTGCAATAGTGGGAATACACAAAAAAAAGGTTACTGGTCAGACAGTATTTGTTCTCAGTCAGCACACAGACAAAATCCCAAGGCCACCAAGCCAGTCAATAAACCGTAGAGGCTGTTTGAGTGCATCTGTAAATCTTCTCTTTCAGAACCGAACCATGAAGGATCAGTGAAGAACCTTGTTTTATGTTTAACAAACAGCACTAACATCTGCGTATTCTAGTTTGAAATAAGCTATAAATGTGTGATTCATTTACCGCGTGTTACTGAATGTGTTTTCCAGATTGTGTCTGATCCAAGAGTGCGAGCTGAGCAGGCCCTGCGGGAAGCAGGTCTGCACCAAAACCAGTACGCCAAGGAGGTTCTGTCTGAAATCAAGCCCCCCAAACCACCCCGAAGAGACACAAAGTCTGTGTTAAAGTTTTAATTTAAGTTTTGTTTGGGATATACAATAAATTCCTACCAACCTTTGCTGAACTGAATGCATGTAAATAATACAGCTATTATAAGAAAATGATTATTGTTAATAACTTTTATTTTAGGTTGTATGAGCAATTTACATTTTACAAAGATGCAACAGTAACAGTGCACAGCTAACAAAAAATACATCTGCACAATTATCAGAATTGAACTGCTTATATAATGGTTTGCATTGATGTTACAGTCATTTAGGATAAAGGCCGAACTCATTTGATGCTGAAAGAAACTGGTAAAAATGACTCTATCCTTTGTGATTGCGAAAAATAACATGAAGGAAACACTTCTTAGCAAAAGGCCTTTATTTTGAGAATCCAACTACAAGCAAAACATTTCTGAAATGGTATTTTATTCCAGTAATTGAAATTCTAAGAGTTTCTTTTTTTTAACCATCAGAAGTTGGCTGAGTCTCTATATCTGTCACATTTATAGTTTTATGTACAGTGATTATTGTGTGCAGCATTGACATTAACATGAAAATAATCACACAGAATGCATTTTGAAGATTTCTATTTTACATAAATATCAAAGCATTTAATATTTTTTACAAAAATACAGTACATACTTGAATAAGCAACATGCTTGTATTTTAGCTTAGTCATTTAAATTTTAAACACTCTTACATAAGAGTCAAATATTACGTCAGGTACAGTATTTTATATACATATTCACATATCAGTCACATTAATATACAGTATTCTGTGGTTACAGAAGTTTTAGACCGTCAGTCCCAAACGTTTCTTGATAAAGTGAGACACCAGGACTTGAGGTCTCTCCTGGTACTCGACCAGAACGTCATGAGGGGAGGTGATCTGGTCGCCATCAAAGCGGTTGAGCAGGGTCACGCAGACCACAGCCGCTGCACGGAGGAGAAAAAAAAACTATTAGTGATTTTTTTTACATGAGATGTATTGAAGATTACACGTCAAATCATATGTCAGTAAAAACTATTTTAGTTCTGATTCATATAAAAGTTGGTTAACTCGTGAATGTTTCCGACACCTTTAAGGCCACAAACTCGGCACATGGCGGCAAAGACCGTGGACTCCATTTCAATATTCCTCACTCCAGCGTCGTAAGCCTTCCTCAGATACTCCAGCTTCTCCTCGTGAGAGAAGGAGCAGAGAGCCCCGTCGAGTCTGCCTTGACCTAAACAGAGACCCAACCAAGGATCTGTCAGGATGTGATGTGTACACGACAACTCACTAAGGCTTGAAAAGAAATCTCAGCAGTTCCGTACCTTCATAGAAGTCATGGGTGCACATGGTGTTTCCGATAACCGCTGGAAGGTTTTGAATTTCTGAGGAGTAACGCAGGAGCTCACTGGCGACTCCCTCGTCCAGCTCGGTGCTCCTGGTGATGACTTTACCCAGAACAATTTGTTCGAACTCAGGTCGGAAAGCGTAGTCCACCGCTTTATCTGTAATCACCACCGTCCCTGGAGCCAGGCCTGAGGATGGGACAAAGGGGCTTTAAAACGAGCACATCCTCGAATCACATGGAAGGCCATTAACGCTCTGCTCTTACCAACACCACCGGATGTTCCCAGGCGAAACAGGACCACATCGTGGCACTGGGCGTGATGCAGCAGCTTGATGAGCTCATGCAGCATGATGGAGATGGAGGGGACGCCCATGCCATGCTGTTACATTAACAGTAAATGGAAATGATTCATTGAAATATCTGCCAAATAAATAATAATGGGGGTAATTTATGCAGTTTTTAAGGAAAACATACGCTTATTGAAAGCACTGGTCCCACTTTGTACATGCAATAGCGATCAGTTCCTTCGCAGATGTCTCTGATGTCTTTAGGGTTACCGGGTAACTTCAGCTCCTGGTGCATGAACTGGGCGAAAGCCTTCATCCGGTTTGGGCTGCCACCAACACACACAAACTATTAAAGAAAGCAGAGTTGATGAGTTCTGTTTTACAGCTCTTATAAAACCTTTTAATCTCGCCTTTCACAAACCTTAATGTCTCCAAACATCTCTGGGAGGTTGTGGGTCTTGGTGCTCAGGCTGAAGTGGTAGAGAATGTCTTCCTCCATTGAGTCCAAATAAGGGTTTTTCACCTGTACCTGTTGTCTTAAAAGCATTTGAGTTTATATTATTAATCACTGATAAACTGTACATGGCATGTTGGAAAAGTGAAATGGTTCATAAATACTTACTTGATGTATTCACTTTGCTCATTTTCCACAGCGTTCAGGAGAATCGGTGCCATGATTTCTTTGAACGTCTTTAAAAGTTACGCTTCTTGAATCTCTTTTTCCAAATAAAACTGAGATCCAGCTGCACAGCTGATATAGCGCTCGCCCCTGACCTCGCCCCTGATTGGTTCTGGAAAGTAGGAGTAGCAACAGTCGCTTCTCTGATAAAAGGAACTTCCCGTCACAAACAAACAGTCACAGAAAAATACAAAAAAAAAAAAGACGTCTGCGGGAATGACCTATGTGACGAAAAAGGCGGTGGTACGATTAAACTCTGGGGTGTGTAATGTCCCAGCTGCAGCCAATCTGAATCCGGTTAAAATCTGACGTGTGGTGACATAACTCACCTCCAGAACAGTGACATAACCTCTGACCCCGGCAGGCGATGCTTTAACATATCAAAACAGCAAAGTACAGAGCTGACAAAATGTACAACTAGCACCCAAACTCTTCATTGTAATGGTAAATATTGACCTAAAGTATGTTGCGTTTAAGAACAGTGAAGGAAAAAAAAAATCAATGCCTATGATTTTTTTTTACTTTATTTTCGTAAATGCTCAGTCAAATTTACCACAGAAAATACACAAAGCATTACCACAAGGTTCTTCTTTCTTTGACAGATGTAGTTATGGAGGCACTGCTAACAGGCACAATAAATAAAAAGCAATAGCTTCAATTCAGTGAAGCATTTTTACACTTGGGAAAACATTTAAAATCGAGTAAAATTGCATAATGTAGCTCAGCTGGAAGAAAAAAAAGGATCAAATTGATGTCAGAAGCAAAGATGGCAATTCTTCTTGGAGTCCTGATGTGCTTCTGGCAGTCTTCCAGTCTGTTGATATAAAATACATGGAGAAGAGCAAAAGTCATTCAACTAATCATTGTCACATAATCCTGTCAAGATGCTATATAAAGTCTTAATGACTTAAACCTTAAAGTTTTACTCCCCAGTTTTTCTCTGTTATTTCAGGCTGGATTAACAGCTTGCTTTCATTTCCTTTTTATTGCATTACAAGTGTGTTTTTGCAAGCAGGATAAAAGGCAAGTTAAAACGACTGTAACTCAGCTGCCGTAAGACTTACGAAACATGTCACTGCACTGGTTTGTTGTCCTCTGCGTAACCAAAGCTCAACAGCTTTGACATGTCAACAGGTGCCGGTCTCTTGTCAAATACGCTGCAAAAGTCCCAAAGAAATTATAATTAGATAAACATAAAAGTTTTATTTCATATTTGATTTGAAATGGAATAGTCAGTTTGCCTTAACAAATAAAATGTGGTTTGTTGTTTTTTGCAACAAAGTGTTAAAAAGTAATGACAGACGACACAGTTTAAACATTAAACATGTGTCATCATGTTGACTGACCCAACACTGTATTCCAAGTTAAACTCTGGCTACTTATTACAGATTTATTCTTTCAAAAAAGCACACACACACAATCATCACCCGGTAGTTCCAGCAAATGGCTTTCTCTTTATTGTGTAACCAAATAACCAAGTCTGTAAAGAAATTCCACCTGAACAAGTTGCATAGTCACAACAAGCAAAATGATTCTGCAGCACGATGGCTCAGGGTTCAGACCTGGGGTCTTTCTGTGTGGAGTTTGCATGTTATCCTCGTGCTTGTGTGGGTTTTATCTGGGTACTCTGGTTTCCCCCCACACTCCAAAAACATGTACAGTTGGTTGCCTCCAGGCCTCCCTTAAAAAAGAGATTTGTGATCTCAATGGGATTTGCCTGGTTAAGCGTTAATACATTTTCTGTTGAATCATTTTTCTTCAATACAATATCTAAAATTCACCAATAATACAGATTTACCCTCTCTGTGATGTTTGTTCACACAGACAAATAAAGGTTGATTGTAGACTTACTATAATGATTTGGTTGACCATTTTTGTCCCTATAGCAGTGAAAAGTTATGTTGTTGTTGTTTTTTTTTTTTTTTTTGACAAGTCAATGACATTTTTTTCCCCCAGAGGTACAGGGAACACACAGCTCCGATCAGCTGAGAGCCAAAGCAAACAACATATCTAGATGCCATTGCACTTTGTGCTGTTGTATTTGACCGGAGCATTCACACTGCCCAGAAGCTTTTCTGCTTTGTCACCACAACAGTGAGACATATGGACTAGAATTTACACATGACCTGCTCTTAAACATACACAATCACAGAAAAAAAAATCTTTCTACAGAGTTTTTAGGGTAAATACTATGGAATTACACACAAAAAATATGTATATATTTTTAGGAGAGGCAAATAAATGTTTAAGTCCATTTTAACTTCATTTAACATCTTCATACAAGTATTAGTATAGTGTTTGTCGCAAAAATCACTCAGCATAAAATTAAATTAAGATCTTAAAAGGACAAATATGACTCTTGAGAAGAGTAGCTAACAAATGCTGCACTTTTAACATATGTAGGAAATAAATAGTTAGTGGTTCACATGCAGGGCCACTGTGCAAAAGCTTTAAACTGATTATTGCAAAAGGAGAATTGCTTTTTACTACGTGCCAACAAGTGCTAAAAGTAACTATTATGGTTGTGTCTGTTTCTGAGACGCTGCTTAGAATAAAAAATGTATCAGAGAACAACAGTGCCATCTTGTGACCATAACCACTTACACTCTCTTGTATTTGCTGGTCTCAAACGGACTGGTTATCTGCAACTCCTTCATCTGGTTGGACTGAACATCAGGGCTCTGAAAAAAAAAAGAAAAAAAAAAGCACATAGTGATTTGGATTTTTGTCTAAATGAATAAAAATAATAATTGCAAATCTATAAAGTTGATGTATAATGCAACATTGACGAGTATCTTAGTCTTATAACAAAACAAATGAAAACCTGGAGCAACATTTTCTAAAAACGCTGTGCAGTTTTCTGTTTACCTTTTCTTTCCCATTGCGACTGCCATCGCCTCTCTCCCAGGCCGTCATGCTGTCAGTCCAAAAGGGAGTCTCTAGTGGCTGAAGGGCTCCAGGGCTTTTCTCCTCCTTGCTGCATATTAGTCAGACAGGAACAATAAACAACACATTGTTTCCAACAAATGATGCCAAGTCAAACAGGACTTTTGCATGTAGAGGCAGCCACATAAACTTTGATGGTAATCACTTAATAAAACACCTTTGCTGGACGGTGTCGCCTGATGGCAGGTTTGGAGGTTTGGGTGAGTTTGGATTAGAGGTTTCTTCATGCCACAAAAGCCCTGTTGACAGTGACGAGAAGAGCAGGGGTTAGTGATGTCGGATGGTATAGCAGCCGGTTTGCCCACACTGTAATTCAACAAGATACCTTTATGTCCGCCTTGTTTTGCAAGCTTCACATAGTCAGAATCGCTCTCCTGGACTGTGACCCTCTTCCCCCGGGCCTTCTCCTCAGGATGACTGATGACAGATGGAGACAGTCCTGGGATCTGAGAGATATGTCCATCTGGTGTCTGGGACTCTGCTTTCACACGCAGGGTTTAAAAACATGCAAATACACACACACACACACACACACACACACACACACACACACACACACACACACACACACACACACACACACACACAAAAGACAATTCATGTAAAGTAATGAAGCATGAGCCTATTTAGTTCAGCTCTCTCCCTAAAACACAACAAAAGTCAGGTGATTTAAATAGTTGCTTACCAGATATTCCTGGTTGAAGATCGTTACGTATGAAAACTAAGGAGTTTCTAGTAAATACAGAATCAAAATAGTTGTTAGCATTGTGTTAGCATCAACAGCAGTAGTTTTTTGGCTGAACTTCCTGCTAACCTGCAGAGCTACTTTATTAGTTTATAAACAATTAATCAATAAAACAGCAAGGACGTATTTAAAACACACCGGTTACAGTTCATAGTTTGGTTTAAAAGTGTTGGACTTACTTTGTATTCATCGTGGAGGACTAGAGGAAAGCTGTCGCACTCACACTTTTGTTTGGAAGTTGAGAATTGGTCTCCATAGGAACCGGTTCACCCGGACTACCGCAAGGAGCAGCTGCTGCAGGTAGACTGGCCCTCACACACCATCATTTGGCTCATCTGAGGATTGGATTAACCCGGGAGAAACTCTAAGCAGAGCTCATGATAATAACATCATGTCAATATAATTGTACAGTTTTCTCATGTGAAGAAGTGCACACACGAGAAGGGCAGAGGTTCTTAAACTGGTGGTCCCAGGACCCCCCAAGGGACCGCCGAGAGGTATGGGGGGTCCTCAAAAGATGTCACTAAATTGTTAATTTAGTTTTTATTTTTAAAAATGTGTAGAGAATGAATAAAAAAATAGTGGGCAGCACTAATCTAAATACAGTGGGGAGAACAAGTATTTGATACACTGTTGATTTTTCAGGTTTTCTCACTTGCAAAGCATGTAGAAGACTG
>JAUBOC010000160.1:9690508-9701092 GCA_032275365.1 Anablepsoides cearensis | reverse complement strand
AATATTCTGACACAATCAGTTCTTGTTTAGTAAATCAGTCTCAAAACAAGATCAAATAGATTTTTTTTGGCTGGATAGAAGGTTTTAAAACTTGGTTAGAAAGACAGTTTTTGCAGTGCAGAAGCGCAAATATTTAGAGGAAAAACAGAAGACGTGAATCCCCCTCCATAATGACACGTTCTATGAACTTTAGGGGTTCAGCTGAGGATTTAATGTGTAGTTGGATAAGTTGGGACTTTTGCCCGCTTTTTAAACACACGTCTTTTTAGAAGATAATAGATAATAGAGAGGTGATGGCACAATAAACAACTTTCTGTTGGCACTGTAATTAAATGTTTTGTGTAAACTGTACTTCTTCTCCACCATGTTGGTTTCTTCTTATTAAAAAAACCTACTGTAACTCCCTCATGTAGTTTAGTGACTGTTATAGATGCATACGGGTAAAGTTTATGCCTAATTTAATTAGTGGAAAGTTGGGTCGATATGCAAAAATACATCTCTAAACTCTATACTCAACTCCCAATCACGATCTAAAGATTGGACTCTACGTGATTTGGCAAAAAAAGTGGAACTTACGCAGCTGTCTGAACCTCGTGCACGAGGGAGTTGTTTAGCATCTTTAGTTATTTTATGTTTTTTTTGCAGCAGTCTCAGAGGAATGTTTTTGCCATTTATTTTCTCTCCACTCAACCGTGAACCGAGCCGTCTTCTACAAAGTGGTTTCTGTTTTTGAGGTCTTGCTAAACCGATCCAGAGTTTAGGTGGAGTCGTGTGGTCGGCGTTTTCGTCTGAAAGACAAGCCGGCGCGTTGGCTGGCTCGCACACTGTGTAATCAAGATCAGCAGGAAAAAAAAAGCCTCAGAAAATGTGAGCTGTTAGTATCCATTTTGTAATTTTAGGCTCTCTGGAAAAATACGGTTTCTGTCTCAACTCTTCAAATTCCAGACTATCCGTTTTTTTTCCCCCCAGTTCTGTAAATATCGTGTTCAGCTGTTAGTGGACGGTCATTCCTGTCAAGTGGATTCACAGACACGCTCTGTGTTTTTCCAGACTCTTTCGGTTCACTTGGCAGAAGGGTCCAAATATGGAGCCATCATTTTTGTGTGTTATAAAAAAAAGGTGCTTGGCAGTGCAACAAGAGAGGTTATTAGGAGCAGTGGAAAACAAATGTGACTGAAACACAAGAGCTCGTCCCTCTGCAGCCGCCTGCCCCTCTGATTATAATGATATTGCAGCTTTCTGATTGCATTCGGGTGTTTAAAGGCCCCGATATGACCCCCCCCCCTTTAAAAAGACAATCCTCCTCTTTGCCAAAGAGAGGGATTTAAACTCTCTGCAGAGTAAATCATCATTCATTTTATAGCCCCAGTCTTGCATTCCTGTGTTATGATTCCAAATAGTCTCTCAGGCAGCTCTTGCATTATGCATCTGTTTATCTGAGGCATCACTTGTCTCTGTTTTCAATCTGTTCCCCCCCCCCTCTCCCGATCCAGTCATNNNNAGTCATTTTCTTTCTGCTCGGCAGCTGCTGCCTCTGTAGCCGCGCACTGCCCTCCTGCGTCAGCCCCGGGTCGCTGCACGTCTCGCAGACGAGATAAAAATAAAAGGCTTAGCAGCATTGCGTCTGTTTTGGAGTCTGGCTCTTGGATTAGATCAAATCTCCAGCGCCCACACCAGCCACCAGGGAGGAGGTGGCTCCTCTGTTGTTTACTCAGCAGGGAGGCGCTCGGCACCTCCAGCACACACACACACACACACACACACACACACACAGCAACACATTATCTTGAGACACACACGTCTTGCCAGCCTCCATCTCATGTGGGTGCCACATCAAAGACAGCTTGCTTGTGTTAATCCCCATCTGAGTCCCAGATGCTCTGTATTTCATCATTTTCAGGCCTTTTGGGAGTTTTTTTTTTTCTTCCTCTTGCAGATATTTCCACAGGGTTAAAGTGAAGTACACAATCTCTGTGTTTCTGCTTTTTCCAGGATCTGCTGGATCATTCCTGCACTTCAGGAAGCGGCTCAGGACTCCCTTTTCTTGTTCAGAGGACGGTCGCTCGACAAATCACGCTCAACGAGTGTGTGGGTAAGTGTTTGTTAAAGGCAGTTTACTCAGTCACAGTTCTCAAAGAGAAAAGAACAAAAAAACTCTGCCTCCTCATCACTCCCTCCGGATTGTGCTGACGCAGGAGCCTGTGGCAAAAAAAATGTGGTGAATTCAAGCTGCAAAGACTGCTCTTGGTTTCAAATCGAGCCTCAGAATTCGTCAGACTGCGACACAAAATCAAATAGAAAACACGACCATATTGTCTTGTTCTGTTCATCTTTTTTTATTTGACTTTATTCATAATCAGACAGAATTTAATTATAGAAACCATGAAAACACAATACCATCTTGAAGTCTGAGCTTCCAAACTAAATCTCTTGTTTTGTTTTGTCTCCTTTGCCTCATTTGTAAGACCAGGTTAAGGCAGGGCATCTGAGATTAACGGTCCCAGCACCGACAAATCAAAAACATTAAATTGTGTTGAGGATTGCAAAAGAGGAGAGCACTTTGAGAATAGTCAGAAACTGGGCCAGAATGTGCAACTGTCCTGCTGTGAAGTCCCCCAGAGCCAAGTTTGCAATTTAGGTTAGAGATTGTTTGTGGTTTGTTGAGTGTCAGTGGAAATATTACCAGCAGCATAAAGACAGAAGCAGGCAGAATGCCAAGTGGCTCGTCTTGAAATTAGTTCATTAATCTTTTTCATGACCTCTGTGGCATTAAATACGCACGCAAGGATTTCTGGCCACCGGGGGGCAGTAATTTTTTTTCACTTTGTTCTGAAAAAAATATTTACTTATGAACAGAAGAGATATTATGATGTGAATTAAACTTTCCTCCAGTTAAATATGAATCTAAAACATTCATATTCATTCATATAAATTTAGAGATTTTGACTCAATTGCTGCTTAAGTGCCGACATGAGAAAATATGTGTTTTCAAGTGTGTTTTAATGCGAGGTTCTTAGCTCTATTATCTTCAATTTTATTTATTTATAGGTTTCAACTTCCTGCAAATTTCCTTCAAAAACAACTTGCTACTTCCCTGCGTGCCTCCCTGTTTTTATTGAAATGCCACATATAAAAAGTAATACATGCATGACAGATATTCACCTCCACGTCGTCTGCTGTTCAGTGATATATGTTTTCTCCCACCCCACCTGTCAGGTAAGGGTCGATACGGCGAGGTGTGGAGGGGTCAGTGGCAAGGAGAGAACGTGGCCGTTAAAATCTTCTCCTCCAGAGACGAGAAGTCTTGGTTCAGGGAAACCGAGATCTACAACACAGTTCTGCTGAGACACGAGAACATCTTGGGTAAGTACCAGATCAAATGTGTCTTGTTATGTTAGACAAGAAAAAAAAAAACTTAATCACGTATTTTGTTAGTTTAAAAACTTTTTGGATCATATTTTCTAATTACAGTGAAATTATCGGAGGTGTGAAAATCATGTTCTTTATTTTTTTTTTCCAAAAGTGGTTCCAGCTGATTTTCAGCTCCATTTTGCCGTGACTGTTGTTTGCACTCCAGCGTCCAGTTGTTGCACACGAGGAAGATGACCTGAAAGTGCGAGTCATTTTAACATGTTTTCTCCATTCAGGCTTCATCGCCTCCGACATGACTTCCAGGAACTCGAGTACTCAGCTGTGGCTCATTACTCACTTCCACGAAATGGGCTCCTTGTATGATTATCTTCAGCTTAGCACCCTCGACGCCTCCAGCTGCCTTCGGATGGCGCTGTCCATCGCCAGTGGCCTGGCGCATTTGCACGTGGAGATCTTTGGCACCCAGGGCAAGCCGGCCATCGCGCACAGAGACCTCAAGAGCAAAAACGTATTGGTGAAAAAGAATGGGCAGTGCTGCATTGCAGACCTGGGTAAGAACTGTGTTGTGTGTGTGTGTGTGTTTGTATAAATCTTGCACACAACTGTATGTAAAACTCTTAAAGTGTTGCACAGGTTTATTATGTTGGGTGAAATTAATAGAGAATTAGCAAATAACTACAACTTTTGTTTCTGTAAAGCAGCGTTGAGAGTTTAACACAGAAGCTCATGCACAGAGCGTTAAAAACTCTGCAAAATGAAGAGCCCGTTTGAAAGCTTATTAGTTTGGTTATGAGGCGTATCTGCAGTAATATCACTTTATTTGTCTGGCTGCTCCCTCGTATTTGTTGTTTAAATTAGAAAAACAACTTATCCTAAAAGGATCACTCAGCCCTTAACCAGCAGCACATCTGCAGGAGCTGGGACCACTTTATCTAATGCACCAATGTTCCATTTCCAAAATGCTTAAACAACATCTAATTCGCTTTAAAAGCAAGAACCCGGCGACAGACCTTACCTGTTTACATGCTCCGTGGATAAAAATTCTGCTTTGGCTGACGTATTTCGCCGTGCCGACAAACACGGCAGCGGTTGTTTGTCTCATCAGCGAGTTGTTATGTTGGAGAACATCCTGTATGCTGAAGCAGGGCTGCTTGCTTTAACCAAGTAGTACTTTATCGTTTAATTCAGTCTGTTGAGTCCAGAGTGTTGTTTTCAAAGCAGCTGTTTAGGACTCTAAGCTTCCATCCATTCAGGAAAAAAACAAATGTTACCTGAGAGGCACATTGTTGGACGTTCACTGTGGAGTTGTATAAAAGTAGAAGGCTGTTTTTCTTGTATTGCGATGTTTTGAGGTGTTTTTTTTTTCTCATTCTAGGTCTGGCAGTCATGCATTTCCAAGACACTAATGAGTTAGATGTGGGCAACAACCCTAAAGTTGGCACAAAGCGCTACATGGCCCCTGAGGTTCTTGACGACTCCATCCAGATGGACTGCTTCGAGTCCTACAAGAGAGTAGACATCTGGGCCTTGGGCCTGGTGTTGTGGGAAATCGCCAGGAGGACAGTGAGCAATGGTCAGTGTGTGGTTCTGTTGGTCACAGAATATAGAGTTGTAGCAATTTTAAAAAAGATATATTTTTTTATATATATATTTTAATCAGAAAATCCTGCAGATTTCTAATTGCCACCCTGAATTAGCTGAGTTCAAATCAGCAAATTATCACCAAAGCTTGGATGAATTTAATTATTTTCTGCTCTTGACAGAAAAGTTCAAATGTTCCCTCATTCCTTCCTGCTTTGAGACCAAATTGTAGACATAACTTTCTGACTGGTACTGTGTTTACTTTAAAAAACAGTTTTCTTCAATGTGGGGGCCGTGCCACCAGGGGGCGTTATAGGAGGGACCTCATAAAGCTGGAGTCAAGATGAGGAAAAAAAATGCAAAAATAAAAAAACATTAAATTAATAATAATAATGAAATATAATTAATGTTTTAAATCACAATCATTAAGTCTAATCTGTTTTTCAATCATTGTTTCAATATATTTATAATAATATATTGAAATGTTATTTGAGAAATTTTATTTTTGATCCGTTCTTATTGTCAGCAGTTTGTTGAAAAGTTATTTTTTAGTGGGAATATAACAGTGTTTAAAACATGTTGGTTAATAAAATTCTTATGCTAAACAAATGTAATTATTGAACAGTGAAAAAAATGGGAGAAACATTCTAAAAGTCAAATTTTCTTTACATATTTTGTGGCATTGTTTGTGGATTTGCAAGGTGGCCCCTGGCCAGAAGCTAATACTGTTTGGGGGGCCATGACATAGAAAAGTTTGGAACCCCTTGCTTTAAAACATCCTCAGACCTTTTTACCTGGTAGCATTTGGAACTCAGATGAGGTTTTAAAAAACTGCATAACGTCCTTATTAACATATCTTGATTTTATAAACACTGTCTTGATTGTGGTTTGATTTCTTTGCTGTGATTTGTTTATTAGCTTTAAAGAAATGTAGGATTTTCTTTTCTTTGTGCTGTCAGCCTCCAGGCTTGTGTTTGTACTTTCGACCCAACATCATACACTTCCGCTGTCCTTACAGTTACAGCATTTTGACCAATCACTCGAACTGTGGAACAAGATGGTTCCTCTTAGTCTAAATAAAAGCAATTCAATGGACTAAATTTGTGTGCAGTTCCTGTGATGCACACACAAGCAGAACTACTTCTGATTGTTATACCAACTATGAAAAAAGATTCCTGTAGTCCAAAAGCACTTACTATTAAATGGGTTTGCCACTGTGTACAACAGATGCTTTTCAGCACCACTTTGGACCCCGGACACAGAAACCACACTTGAGCAATTTGAGGCTGAACATGTGTGTCCTATATCAGTTAAAGTTGTGTTGCAAACAGTAAAAAGACTGCTTTTATTCAGCACTTTGAGTTTCAAGTCTAGTTGAACACAAAGCACTTACACACTACAAACTTAATTCAGATACTCAGCAGATCAGGGACAATGTGGGGCTTAGTAGTGTTGTAGTCAAGACCACCCAACCCGAGACCAAGTCAAGACCAAGACTAGTGTATGGAGATCGAGACAAGACTAAGACTTTTAGGGGCTGGACCAAGTCAAGACCAAAACCAGAAAGAAAAGAGAAACTAGCGCCTTTTAACATACAGTATACTGTACAAAGCTAACATTGACTAAATCTTTGTGTGAGGGCTGGGTAAAGAATTTTAGTACAGAGAGACATATTGTTAACATTAGCTATCTAGCTTACACATAGTTTCATAAGTTATGTAGCCAAATTGTATTACTAAAGACTTTGCAGACATATTATCCCGTCCCACTCCCAGCCAAACACTGCCCACTTCGTTGGTGTGTCACGTGCGAGTTAAAAGAGGTGGGGATGGGTGAGCGGTAACAAAAATTTGTAATTAGCAAAGAGTCAGGTTTGGATTTGATTTAGTACGCCTTACATCCAATGAAAGCAAGGATGATAACAAATGAATTGGACAATATTCCAAGTAGG
Source organism: Anablepsoides cearensis (assembly GCA_032275365.1). Classification (NCBI taxonomy): domain Eukaryota; kingdom Metazoa; phylum Chordata; class Actinopteri; order Cyprinodontiformes; family Rivulidae; genus Anablepsoides; species Anablepsoides cearensis. The sequence goes on along the minus strand of JAUBOC010000160.1, from coordinate 9,694,188 downwards.
GGTCTCTGCAGTACATAGGGAGACCTTCTTGTTGAGTGGGCAGAGTTTGTCCTAAATGTGATTGGTGGAGTTTGCTCTAACCGTGATTGGTGGAGTTTGGATAATAGGTGGAGGTTGGTTGTAGGCAGAGCTAGGCAAAACTGTGATTGGTTGGATTGACTTGTTTTGTATAAAAAAATGAAGTAATGGTAATAGTTTTGTGAATATGTAAATATGATTTATTGACTTGGTTGGGGCTGTTTTGACCCTACCAAACTGTTACACGTCCCTCCACATGTACAGCAGTCAAATTTTGTGCAGCTAGCACCTTCCTGTTTCGAGTTATGACTAAAATTAATTTATATTTTTTGAAATACAGGTGTTTTCTGGCTGTTTTGGCCAAGCTACTCCCAGCTTTCCCCAGCTTCTTCAAACCCTACGCAAATTAGTCAGTTTAACCAAACATGTCTTTAACAAACTACGCCCACACAAGTCAAACAAATCAGTCACGTCTTGGACAAACTCCTCCCACAAAACAAGAAACTCCTACTTAGGGACTGCAGAGTGACTCTTCTCCAATACTCTGGCAAGATGGGATATTTTCCACAGTTCTGGTCTTCACTGTTCTTGAAATAAAATCCTCAGTCCTCAATGACTGAGACTGGGACAAGACCAACTAACACCATCAAAAAGTGATCTTAAGACCGGGCTCAAAACCAAGACTGGTCTTGAGTACTGCAACACCAGGGTTCAGTGTCTTGGTGGGGAAACAGCCAATCAGAAGGCTGGAACTTTGATCACAGACGTCTGCTCTTCATCCTGAGCTGTTAAAACAGTTTGCCCTGAACAATGTTAGTCTCTAAAGTAAATCATTTCATTCTTTTCTCCACTTGTAGGTATTGTAGAAGACTACAAACCTCCTTTTCACGACGTGGTTCCAACCGACCCGAGCTTTGAAGACATGAAGAAGGTTGTGTGTGTGGATCAGCAGAGGCCCAACATCCCAAACAGGTGGTTTTCAGACCAAGTAAGTAACACCCAAACTGTTACTTGTATATCTCCAAACTACAAGTTAAAGTTGAAATACACTCACTGTCTTTTTTTCTTCTTCTTCTTCTAATTTTTAGACTTTAACTTCTTTGGCGAAACTCATGAAGGAGTGTTGGTACCAGAATCCATCAGCCAGATTAACGGCACTTCGCATCAAAAAGACTCTCACCAAGATCGACAACTCTCTGGATAAAATCAAAACGGACATCTGAGCCTTACTTAGAAAGCAGAGTCCCTTCCAGAGGATGGAAGGTCTTAAGTAAATCGCAAGAGAAAAGACTTGATGGGTTTGGTGCCCTTATAGAGGCACAGACCTGTATTTATTTTAAAACACTTGATGGGACACATTTTGGCATCCAAAGAAGGCCTATTGGGCATTTCTGAGACGGCCCAGTGGTCTTGGAAAAAGGAAAGTATCTGTTATGACATAGGAGCTGGAAACATTCTTCAAGGAAGAAACTGGTAGCCAGGCATTTGCTTGTTTTTGTTAGTTGTGCACATTTTGTTTCGACACATTTTTTCAGTTTAAAAAGACGTCTGAACATAATAGTTTTCTGCCTATTTGTTCTTTTTCAGTACGGTGGATTCATTTAGAAAACAGGCCTGACTGAGAACTAGCTTGTTTAATATATATTCTTTTCTTTGTTTTAACAGTGATCACTGCAGATGTTCTGTTTTTCATTGTGCACAGTTGTTTACAGTGCTGTGAGAGGAAACATTTTGGGATTTTTATCTGCAGTGTAACATTCAGTTGTACAGGTACGCTGGCTGGCACTTTCCTTTCGCTGTTATATCGTTCAGTTAATGGTTCTCTGTTGCAAACTCTTATGTATCACCTTGACTTCTAGCCAGTCTGCTTCATTTCTTCAGCTTTACAGGATAAAAAAGGATCAAATAAAGTATCTGATTTTTAAAGCTGATGTCTTTTGTCTCCAGAGGCCTTTAGGTGAGCCTGTACATGTATGTTGTCTAAACGCGTGCATTGTCAAGTAAAGGCAGTTAAACTTGCACCCTTTTCTATTTCTTAAACTTTCTATTCGTTAGTGATTTCTGTTAATCAGAATTAAATTAAATTGTTAATTCTGTTAATTAAATAGAAACAAGTAAACATCCATCTGCCTCGTTTGTCTTGATGCTGTGTGCAGTAAATATGCTGATTGGCTTTAAACTGTAACATTTTCTCATTAAAGAGGAATGCTTGTTAAATACAAAATTCAGTTAAAGAAAAAATTCTGACCTTCACTGGAGGAATTTAATCAACCTTATTTATTACTTTACTGTAGCCCTTTGTTATTAGCTGCAAAAATGATCTTTTTTTCCCTGTATACTAATATTTAAAGCCATAAACGACAGATTCTTTGGCAAAAATCCCATCAGCATCAGTGTTCAAAATTCTTTTATTTATCCACTTAGTTGTTTAACTTCAGTGTGTATGACTGTGGAGTACAATCATCACCCATCGATCGACAATTTATCATCAAAACGTAAAAAAAAAAAAAAATCTCTTCAAACTTTAACAAAAATCTTTTCAGCTGACCGTTCCAATCCTTGGTCTTTCAGCTTCAGCGAATTCAATGACTACCTGTTGGAATTATTTCTACTCAAGGATTTTTCTTTCACGTTCGAAAAAAATTTAAACCCGACATCTGCTCCTGTAAACAAAGGGTTTTTTACTTTCAAAGCTCTGCGTTTAACCTGCCGGGAGATTTCTCAGCATTTGTCAAGCAAAAATTAGATTTCTGGCTCAGGCAGATAAATGATTACATATATAAAAAGAGAGAAACTAAAACCGAGCCTGTTTAACGACCTCGAACCGCCGTGCTCACATTTACCTGCAGCTGTCAGGCTTTCTGCTCAGATGCTCTTCATATTTATCGACATCTGATCCATCCTGGTCCTTCTTCAGAGGTTTGGCTGCCTGTTTTAAAGTGGAAATCTAGGACCAAGGCACAGATAAAGTCCTGCGTAATGTTGAACATGGAGAAATCCTGTTATCCCTCCCCAAATAAAACATGATGATAATGAAAATAAGTGTCCATTAAACCCTCTGATTGGATCTTATGGTCTGATATTTATCTGTTGAACCTTGTGGAAGATTTTTGTGCCAACATGAGACGTTTTTCCTCCCGAGTGGTGCAGCGAGAGCAAAGGTTACATCAGTGCTGGCAGCCAGTACCCAAACAGCTGCCTGCTGCTCCACAGGCTGAATATATAGGAAATAAAGCATGTTTGCTACTTAAACTGTGCTGCTGTGGGGTATTTGACACAGCTTGGTTCCCTTCTTCAGTCTGTCTGGTGACATTGGCATGTATTGTTGCCATGGAGCCTGAGCAACAGAAGCACGACGTAACGTCACACGTGGGTTGCAGTAGATAACTTGTGTACTTGTTGAGCTGTACGCACACGCAAACGTACAGCAAACTCCTCCAGCCTATCCTCACAAGCAGAATGTTTTGTCCTCATTCCTGCTGTCCTGAGCGTCGGGGCTCACATCCTGGGAGAGACGTTGCAACAGCAGCTGTGGTGCAAGAAGACGGGCCGCTGGCTGGAACACACGACTGCACAAACATGACCATGCTTCAGGCCACACAACAAGACCGGAGTGGTGGGATGACGTCAAAACACCCGAAACAAAAAGTGGGACAAAACAT
>JAUBOC010000160.1:9664763-9677036 GCA_032275365.1 Anablepsoides cearensis | reverse complement strand
CTTTTCTATTCTATTTAAACACAAAAACAACATTTTAATAACAACTAAAGGGGACATAGATACTTTATTATGGTATACTATTTAAATATATGCCTGAGAAACACATAATATAACCCCTTTAAGTTGTGCGTACTAGTGATTTAGAAGAACGTATGGCATTCCCCAATAATGTAAGATTTTTTTCAGATATGAACAAAATTCCAGTGTGGTCCAGAACTGTATTATATTTTACGTGCAGTCAGTCTGCTGTTATCCAGACTGATTTTCTTCAATAACTGTATATCTCATTGGTTTGAAGATATTTGGAGTTGAAAATAAATCACCCTTCATTATTATGTTGACAATAGGCTATTCTGTTTGAATTAGAATTATAATTTTAAATGTATTAATGATAAACTAGACTAATGATAAAAATTTATTAAATTGATGTAATTTGTCTATGTATATAATGAGGTCAATGGGAAGTGAGCATAATCAACAGCTTTATTCATACAAAGATAAGGTAATTTTTTTAATCAAATTTTATTATGTTGAGATTTATTCAGCACATCAGCCATGCTATTTTCTTTAATGTTTGCCTATAAAATGACTTGTTTTCTCCATATTTAGCATAAAAGTGACATAAAGAAGATAATGGTTAGCGAATAGACGTTCCAGAAAAGTGAACTTGTTCTTTATGGTTTTGGTTCTGGAATATTGTTGAACAAATGGTAATAAAAAAACAAATCTAAAAGCAGAAGTGAAAGCAAGACGGTTTTACTACAAATACATTGGCAGTTCCAGTCAACCTTCTGTCACCAGTGGTACAATACCACAGACATATACGTCAAAAAACACGTTGGAATTAACTTTGAGAAAAGAACATTAAAAACAGACAATTAAATATGTTTTTAATGCAAGGTTTTGATTCATTTTTTCATATCTTATGGTGTTTGGCCAGGGATACAAAAGTGAGTGGGCAGAGGAATCATCTCCTTTCCCCTGACCTCTAACTTGTACTTGTTCAGGAGTTAAGGAGATAATGTTTAACCAGTAACGAAAACTTAAATCACCTTTCTTTATTATGTCATACATGAAAATTCAGAAACATTGTTGATTATTTTTGACTTCCCTTTCTCTTCTTTGTTAATCGTTTGATTAGTGATGTCCCATCTTTTACAAATATCCTACTACCTTTGTTTTAATGTAACAAAATTAAATGATAGGTTGGACATAAGGAGGGGAAATTGATCTGAAATGTAACAAAACCCTTGCATTGGAGGGTTTAAGCAGTTATTCATGAGACAGCTATAAAATGATAATGTTTATTATTATTATTATTATTATTATTATTATTATTATTATTATTATTATTATTATTATTATTATTATTATTATTTTCCTGCATGATAAATTAATGTATTTTAAACTACAGTCGGGTGCTAGCAACAGCAAATTAATTGATCAAGAACTGAGGTCTCTTGACATATTCGAATATGAAACAAATTGATAGAGTCTGAGGAAGTCTTGGTCTGTAGGAGGACAAAGCCGGATGAGCGTCATGTTTTTAACCAGCAGCCGAATTAAACATGACAAACTATCATGCCATCATAACCAATATGAGCTCAGAAGAACCATTGCACACATGTATTTCACAAAGAGGAAGTCATACATCAACTCTGCCATCAACTATTCTGGGTACAAACTAACCTCAGTAAGATATGAGACCTGGTCTTTGCTCAGATGAATTCTCATTTCAGCTTGCTTTAATAAAAAAGAAAAATAACCACAAACTTCTGAGAAAATGAAATATATTGCTCAGCATGAATATACTCATATCTTCTGTAAAAGTGAAATAATCAGCATCAACAATGTCTAAATAGGCTTTTAAGATTTTATATTAATAGTGTTGTCAGCATTAAATTCTAGATTTGTTTATAATACTCAATGCAATTGAACAGCTCATTAAGGACACTTAAAATATTGTTATGTGTATTTTTCTGTTGGTTCAAACAATTGAATACAAATTTAGTTTTTAAAATTTAACCATTTAATATTTCTGCTAATGAAGACAACTCTTTCTGTGTTTAAAATGTCTTATTTCCACCATCATAATAATGATATTTTGCTGTTGCATCAGGCTCTGCGTGTGATGGGAAAACTGATGAGAGAGTGTTGGTACGCCAACTCTGCGGCGCGACTCACCGCCCTGCGAGTCAAGAAAACTGTGTCTCAGCTCTCGGACACCAAGGACGTCAAAGATTAGTTTTATCAGTCGTTTTTAGAGATCTGCACTGGTGCTGGCACCGGTGAGGGGGTGAGGAATTTGAAGGCCTGAAGCTGAACCCAACCACATCCTCGCAGAGACTAATTAGGTGGGTTTCGGTGCCAAAGCGCTGAGGGAAACCAGTGGAGATATTTACACAGAGACATTCAGGATACTGACTCTTTTTTCTTTTTTTTTATCCAAACAGCAAAATGTTTGGTAGACAGAGCCATGTGACATTAGTCATGTTAAATGTGATCATTTTGCTACCTCAGTATTTGAAGTGCCCAAAGCTTGAAGTTGCACATTGTTGTGTTTTTGTGCCGTATATTGTGATTGCAGCGCTGCTGGGTAGTTCCAAGTAATAATCTGAAATGCTTGGCACAGTTAAGAACAATTAACCCAGAAAACAGGCGGCTGCAGCGCCCCTTGTGGTGGCTGGAGACTACTGCAATGTAACTCAACAGGAATTTAAAGCCAGCAGTGCAGAGAACATATTTTTACATAAATAAAGATGGTAACAAATCGTTGCTAGCTAATTTGTAATAGACAAAAACACAAATGTGAACCCAATTTTAAAAAGGATGGGATGTTTGTGTATGAAGTCAACAAAAACAGAATGCAATGGATAGCAAAAGTATTAAAGCTATATGTTATTATCAATGGAGCAAATTATAATTGTCAAATGAAAAAAAAAGAGAAGTAGGCAGTGTTTTAGGATGATGTTCATGAGTGGATTCTTCTTTGCATGATAGAGCTTTAACCAAAGTTGGTGGATGCATCAGCAAGCTGTGTTTACAGACAATATTTGTGGACGAGTTCCAACCATTAAATTCATAATTACCCATTTCTTCCCCTAAAAGATAGAGTTTCTTACTTTAAAACTGGGATTTATGAGATTTGCAAATCATTGCATTGATTCTGTTTTTGTTATGATTTATGAAACACCCCAATGTTTTGGCCATCGGGGCTGTAAAAACAACGCAGCAGAAACCAAAACTTTATTGTTGTTCCTGTTTGTGTACAAGCTTCATTTGCATTGTAGCTACAACATGTTAGATATGTAGCCGTTTAAAACTCCCGCGAGTCATTGCTTCAAAAGTAAGGTAATGACTGTTTATGATCTGTTTATAAATTGCTGCCACTAAGCAATCAATTAGGCAGAGTCATATAACTGAGTGTTAAGTTTCAGTATTGGTGGTGCTGGTACAGTAACTAATTACCACTGTGATAAAAGGACCTTCTGGCAGTGAGTGATTTATTACCAGTGTTCAGCACATGAGTAAGTCTGTAAAATGCTACATCTAACATGACTGGAAACTGAAACAGATTAATGGAAGTTTAATGTTTTAGTGACAAAGTGGTCGTCCTTCGTGCCTGGCTGAAAGAGAAAACTGATCTTGAAGCCTTTTATATTCAGTCAACTGTAAAATAAATCAAAACATTTATTGTTGGTCATTCAGCATAGGTCTGTAGTTGAAAATTACAGTGAGTCCATCGACCTATTCTCTGTGCAGGTCTAGTTAATTTCTTAAATATTACATCAATAATAAAGTCGTTGGACAGATAATCATATCAAACAGCATGTCATCCAGTGCCACCAGCTTTTCCATAATGAGCTAAATGTGTTCATCATAAAGTAAAGTTTTTTTTATAAATAATATAAAAAAACGTATATATTTTTAACTCACACTACTTTCACCCATTTTCCGACACACATCTCAAACTAGAGCTTATATTTTTAAATCATTTGATGCAAAGACGTGTCTCTATTTTCACTGCTTAATGAGGAAGGTTGATTAAAATATTTAATTAATATGCTTTAATAATTGTTACACGAATGTAGAATCTGTGGCCATATATTTTAAATATTCAAAAACCGGTCTATTATAGTTTTAAAATATGTGTAAACAAAAACTCACAAAATGACTGTGAATGTGATACTAACGTCTACTCAAAAGGCTTTAATTGTTTTTAAAGGGAAAAGCTGCAGGTTTTATATAGCTCCAAGCGACAAATCAAGATATATTTATACAGATGTAAATAAAAATATGAGGTTACTGTAAAGCAAATGCTGTGATACAACAAATACATACATTAAGGTTGCATATTAAAAGTATTAATGCAACATTTTGAGTTGCTTGTAAAGCCTTGGTGCAACAGACAGTAGGAAGGTACAAATATGTTTATCTGTATACCATTTGTGCTTGTTTAAACTAAATATATGTAAGAGTGCCTGCCTGTGCATCTGTCTGTGTTTTATATCATATGAGAAAGTCGTTAAACCTGTGCTGCTTGAGATTATTAAACACACATACTCTAGACGTATCATTCATCTCAAGCGTTGCATCCTGTTTGGGATTTTAATAGCAGTTGATATTCGGTGCTTGGTGTCACTACAGACATATCATGATAGGAAATGATTTTTGTGTTAGACGAATGTTATGAATGAGCAGCAATGTCAATTCTGCTTGCTCACTCTCCGAAGTAAGACACTGGCTCTACTTTGCATTCAACAAAATGTTTCCCGTTTTACAAATATTCAGCAAATATTGTGAGCATTTTATAGTTGAACTCAAACTTTAGTATAACTAAGATGATTTGGTTTGATTTTTGAAAAGCTTAAAGGGGGACATGTCATGCAAAATCCACCTTTTTAGTCGTGAAATGCATTTTGTTGTGGAGTCCCTAGGAGTGCAGATAAGTAGAATTTAGTCTCACCCGATGCTGCGTAGATAGGCTGGGTCAGACTCTGGCTCCAACATGTGAGGCTGGATGGACAAGTCTTCTGTTGTTGACATATTTTCATTAATTTGTAAAAATGGAAAAAAAGTTTCTGTGCTACTATATAATCATAAACCCTTCAGTCCAACTAAAATGGACACATCTGAAACATGGAAGGGAGCTGTGTGTGAAGCACCTTATTTGGATTTAAAGAGGCAGCCTCAAAACGAGTTGATCACACCTCAGAAAAGGGGTGAAACAGGGGCTTGTGGAGTTACAATAAGGAGGAATTCAAACCAAACTATTGCAGTTCCACTTTATATATACTCCAAATGAATAAAAGCATGATATGTCTCCTTTAAAATAGCTTTGAACCACCTAAAGTTGAACTATTATATTAAGGTATTGAATATTGTTTAGCTAAAATTTGACTCATATCAGTACATGCAAATTGTTACTTATGTTCCTTCAGCTTCCAAATACAGTTTATGTTTTGTTCTCAACTTGGTAATTACAATTGAAATATTCCTGCTGTGTTCATTTAAAAAATCCTTATCTTATTGGCAGTTTAATTTTTTTTACCTAAAGTTGTATCTATGCTGGGCCATTTTTGTCTATTTCTGCTTCTTGAATGATTAAGCAAAGCTTACAAAATCTCAATATTCCAAAGAAATTTGATGTGCAAAAGTGTCTGTAGCCTCATTTCATCCACAGGTTTTATTCATGTCATTCTGTTCTGTATTGTTGCTCAGATGTGAAATTTTGTACCTCTGCATTTTATCAATTTTCCTGTTGAGCACTGGTGGGTCAAAGACAGTAAAAAAAACAAACAAACAAAAAACAACAACACTGTTTCTCATTCTCTAACTGTGTTGCCGTCTCATGATCTTTGTGGAAAACCTCACATTAAAAAGGTAATTCTGAAAGCACCGTTTGTGCAAAGTTGTGCAAATTGCAGCATGAATTTCCCGGAGCAGCTTATCTAAAAATGAGACACTTTCATGTTCTCCACGAGTCTTCTTACTTATGAGCTTATGTGACTCATCTGGGCTTTCTGTTCTGCTGCTCTACTTGTGTACTGATTTTGTCCGTTAGGCAGAGGAAATAAAGCTGTAACCCTGAAGCTATCAGCATTATAGAAATGAGTCAACGCCCTAACCTTGTGCTGTGCTGTTTTAACAGATTCTTATGTGACGCCTGTCACACAAGTACATGGTGTCACTCGCTTGAACTTGCTAAGAATAGACATAATTATCTTAGTTTAAATTTCTTGATTTAAGCTCCTTAAAACTGATGCACTGGAGCACCTGTGTGATGCAAAAAGAGGAGCGTTAAGATTAAAATTTTAACTCACATCGTTTTGGAGAAAGGTTTGAATTGGATTGTGTATTTATTAGAGAGCAAAAGTAATTCCTCTTTGAATAAAATCCTCTAAAATATTACAGTTTTGCTTCCAAGAACATGAACTTTCTTTTGAACGAAATGATCTTTGTAACTGTGGTGTTAAGTAATAGTTCTTCAAGCTTTTTAAATAATTTTAAGAGTTTTTTTTTTTTTACATTTTTCTAATTATGAGTTTGGTCGCTGTATATGACATCTTTTTTAAGACACAGAAGGACTTTTTGTGCCATTTTACAACATAAACTGTGAAACAGACAGTCTTGCAGTCAAACATCTTGTCAGGCAAAGAATCAAATATGAACTCTAAGCATGTGGGTGGGTGGAAGTGTTATGATTTGTGGTAGCAAGAGCAAATGAGTAAATGTTGAAGCTGAAATGTACTTTTGCTTTTAACATAGGCAACATTCATGCACAACAACACAACATAAGAACTAATAAAAATGTATTAATCAACCCAGACATGAAACCAGCTGAACTGTTGGAGGATTTGAAACAGGCAGCACATTTGAGGAAACTGTGGTAAACAAATATGCAAATTATTCACAGGAAAATACTTTTGCAAAACAGGTTTTAATATTTGCTCATCTTCACTCGTGTATATGGGAAATGTATACTTATGTATTTGGAATCACATTTTCTGTCGTTTTCAGTGGCGCCCAATCCTGGTCCTTGAGGGACATTATGTTGCACATTTGTTATTTCCCTGGTCATGTCCTCATAGGTTTTGCAGAGAACTCAACTTTTAGAAGTTTCTGTGCTTTGACACACTTGACTTGAACGAATGAATAATTAACAGGCTTCTGCAGAACTTGAAGACCAGCTGAAGTGCAGGGAAACAACTAAAACATGCAGGACTGTGGTCCTAAAGGACCAGGACTGGAAACCATAAGCATTGTTTTAAGGCAGAGAGGATTATTTATTTGTTCTTACTTGATAAAAAGTAAGAATGAATCTTTATTTTTTTTTTACCTGGGTCTTTGTGTTCTTGTGTCTGTTATCAAAATATCTCAGGAACAACCAGAAAATTTTGATAAAACTCTCAAGAAATAGGCAGTGGGTGCACCCCTATAACAGCTGACCGACCTCAGACAACCCTAAAAGTGGTTAAGATTCAGTCAATGTTACAGATATTGTGCTAAAATGTGACTTGCAACATAGTCCGAGGAGAAGGAGCTGATGACCAAAACACAGATAAAATACCTTCCTGTATGTCATGTCATAATACGATGTTTGGGGGTTTGCAGTGTGTTTCAGACAGTCTCGTGGTTAGCTGGTGCTGCTCAGGATCAGTGGGACAGAGTAGATTCTGATGCAGCTTTACTGTACTGCGATGTGATGAAACAGATTTTTTAGTGAGAAGTATTTAAGTTTCAGTCAGTTGTAAAAGAAAATCCTCATGATTCAGCCTCCTTTACTCCATCTATTGTCTCCCTGACTTTAAGCCAGCCCAAAACTGTGATTTTTTCTTTTGATCAAACCATGTCTGATGCCTTTAGCCCACTGACCCATGCTGTGTTTCTGAAGGGAAAATCTGGCCCTGAGCTAAATCAGCCTTTTGTCTGTCCTCATAAGACATGTCTCCCTGCTTGGCAGAGCTCAGGACTCAGGCTTAGCCCATTCAGAAAGTGGAGTGGAACAGGGAGCAAGCAGGTGCCAGCGAAGGAGTGAGGTGGCAATTATTCATGCTTGCAGATTTCTGACAGACCGTAAATCGAATTGCTAAGACTGCGAAAAGCAAAGGGACTCTTTGAAGGGGGAACTAAACACAATAGCTTCAACAGCAAGTCTCTCTGTCCCCCTTTTTTTCTTTTCTTTTCAAAACAGCAGAGCAGCACTTCTCAAGAAAGAGAAGAAAAAGTTTCAAGGAGGTGAACAGGAAAGTAGGTACGTGAGGCTGTGATCTGCAGATGCAGGTCCACCACAGCCGTCACATGATGCGGATTTCCGCTTTTACACATTCTGCTTTTAGCTGAGCAGCAGAGCAGAGCCGCACAATCACAGAATAGCTGCTGCTGCAGGTCATGATGCTGCTTTGAGAAGGGCTCCACCATGCAGGCCACCATGAGTTTCAATGGACTCCAGCGTCAGAGCAGCCAGGACAGTAGCATTCTGGACAACAGTCTGAGGAAGAAGGCTTCTCTGTGGTACCGGCGCTCACTGAGGGGGAGCCTTGATCGACATCGACAGACCACTGGCTCTCTGCCCAGAGTCTGCAAGGTGAGAAAAAAAAGCTCCACTGCAATTTATATAAAGGGCACAAACACCACCACATCTCTAATTTATACTGTAAATCTGTCAAGAACATTTTATTTTGCACAGAGATTTATGTGATTTTTGAGTGAAATGAAAATTTGCTGCATTTGACAATTTAGAGTTTTTTTTTTAATATTGGGATATTAAAATAAACAACTTGCTGAGTAGTTCAAAAATATTATGCTAGTTTTAAAAGGCCTTTTCTCATTCTGCAGCCCAAGCTAACCCACACCACCTCACTGGTTGATTACATGGACCCACAAAGGTAAATGTGTGCATTTTCCCACCATACAGCAGTTTCTGTTTTAGTTCAAATAAATTCTGTATTTTAAATTTATTACATTTTAATGCTTATTTTTATTCACTGATTTGATCTCTTTATGCATTTTCTTTTTTTTTTTTGCACAGGATCACAATTGTTTTGGAAAAGCAAGACAATGAACTATTTGGTTTTGATATTCATGTAAGCCCAATCCCACTTTTTGCAACATTTAAAAGACATATTTTATTAATAACCTGCACATCCATGTCGTGCTTGAAGTGATGTTTTGTGGAAAATTGTTTCTTGTTTTTGCAGACGTACGGGGTGCAGCAGAAAAGCAGCTCTGCTGTGGAGATGTGCACCTACGTGTGCAAGGTGAAGGAGGCCAGTGTAGCTGAGAGTGCTGGGCTGACCGCAGGTGAGCCGCCCACATCCTTCTCACACACGCTTTTGCGCTCACACGACAGTGTTTGTTAAAAAACTGACAGATGAAGCTCTCACCACATGTGTACACTCAGCACGTCTCTTCTAATTGAAACCAAAGTGTCTTCTCGTAACTGAATTTCTTAACTTTACTTGTCGCAGGTGATGTGATAATCTCTGTGAACGGGGTCAGCATCGAAGGTTTGTCCCATGAGAACGTGCTGAATCTGATAAGCGAATCGAGCAACAATCTAAAGTAAGAGCAAGTCCTGTCTGCTAAGCACAATAAACCCTACACATAAAGCAGTGTGATAACTGTGTTTAACATCGTCTGCTTCCAGGTTAGAGACTGTGTGTGTGAATGTGGTGAAAAAGATTGAACTGGAGAAGAGGCTGCACCAACTTCAGGTGGGTTCCCTCAATGGTTGGTTTATATAAAGCTTAACCCACAGAGACACACCTGGAAGCTAACACTTTTTAAAAATACTGCTAGACCTTCATCACCTAAAAAGCCGTCATTGCCAGTTTGAGGTGTCAGACCAAGTCTCTGTGGTCAATCCTTACATCATAATTAACATGTGATTTTTTTTTTACCTATACAGCAATCATTTCGTGAGAAATGGATGGAGCTTCAAGAGCTAACGATACAGGAAAAGCGTTTAATGCGAGGTGAGAGGCTTCGCTCAGCTGTCAGACCACAGCACTTCCTTTCTCACAGCCGCTGCCATTTCTTTTAAGCAGCCCTGTTTATCGTGTAAAATACTGTAGGGTGTAAACTCCAGATCATTCTGATGAAGGTATTCCCCTGACAGATTAGCAAGACTGCTGACGAACTTCCTGATGCAAATTTCCTGGCAGCCGAAACCTTTCCTGACAGGGACTTTGTTGTGTTTTCAGGTAATTTGAACGACAGCAGTCTGGACCTTTTGACGGAGTCCTTAGCTGCTCTGAGTTCCCCTGTCGGCCGTCGTGGCCGCCGCTTCTCCAGTGACAGCAGCTACAGGAGTGGGACGACCGACGACAGCGACCAGGCCAGCGTGTTCGGCTCGCCCGGTCCCTTCAGTGCGGCCAGCGTCGCAGACGAAAGCTGCTTCTTCTCCAGAGACTTCGTCCCGCAGGACAACACGCCCAAGAGGGGCTCATCGAACTCCAGCCTGCACCACCAGCTGCTCAGCCGCTCCAGCAGCTCCAGCTTGGCCGGCAGCAGCAGCTCTCTGTCTCCATCCTGGGAGGAAACGAGGATCTCGGCCTTGTTTGGGACGTTGCCAAGGAAAGGCAAGAGAGTCAGTGTGCGCAAACATATCTCGAAGTTAATTCCTGCACTCCAGCGATCGGTGGAAGAGGAGGAGATGGGAACGCCCACTGAGTGACAAGTTCTTTAGGAGCAAAAACAGACACTCTAATGGAAGACCCAGCATTCCTGGATGGAATGCACATTGCCCGCTGCTTTGCATACAAACATTTCAAACAAAGATCTTGAGGGATTTGTTTGTGCTCATATGAATTCTGTTGGGGGATGACTCTCAGCTGCTACCACACCAAATCTTAACAGTATATAAAAAACTGCACAAGGTATACACACAAACAGTTATTATTGATCACACACTTTTTATGGCAGCGGGCAAAACCAGAGACTTAAGTTTGAGTTAACCCTTATTTTTTGTGAAACCGGACTACTTTTGTAAATGTTTACTTCAATGCTTTCTGAGCCTGCTTTGGTCAAAATGACAGCGGAAAAGCATTACAACATGAATGTGCACAGCATGAATGTACACATGACACACTGTAATGTATGACAGATAAATTTATGTATCCTACTAACTTGAATTAAGAATGTTTCTGAACCAAAAATCCCAATGTTAGTAGCATTAACCAGAGAAGTTTGAGTTTCAGAGGCTGTCTTCATGTAGCATGTGAAATTTTGATATTGTGACCTGAAATACGAAGGAATCACTGAATGACATTAAGATTTGAGCAGCACTTATACTTTCAGGTGCTCAAAACCAAAACCAGATCTCTAAACCATTTGTATATATATACCCCCTATAAATATATTGTATGCCTGCCTGATTCAAAACAGGATGTGGGCAAGACGGTACTACTTTTTTTCATAACCAACATTACTTTGAGTCTTTGTATATTACAACTCACTTTCGGTGTGGAGAGAGACTGAAACGGTTTGTGGATGGAAAAGGACATCTTGCAATGATTCTGCGTTTGATTCATGCTTTATCTTTTGCAATCAAATCAGGATGATGTATATTTGTGAAAAAAAAAGCATTTAACCAAATAAATGTATTTTTTTATGTACACTTCAGTTTATTGCCTTATTTGAAAGTTGCACGCTCAGCTGAAAGAGTGCATTTCTATCAGTGCTGCAGGCACATAAACTGTGTCTGTTTTTACAAAAGTTGATTCTAATAAAGCACAGAATTTCTGAAAGGAAATATTTGAAAAGACACAAATAAAAGCCTCATCTCTTTCCTGTAATAAGCTGAACCTCCGTGGCTTCCTGCATCTAAAAAAAAAAAAAAAAGGTACCGGTAACTGAAAATAAGCACAAAGAAATAACTGCACAACAATTTATGATGATGTGCTTATATTGATGTATAACATGAAAACTAAAACAAAAAAGCATGTCTGAATCTAAAAAAAAACCATTTGTTTCCTTAAAAAAAACAACATATGAAATAGCTGCATATCCGCAGTTATTTCATATTGTCCCTTAGCAAAAAATAATGCTCAACTTCCAGTTCTGTTTTTATGTACTTATCTGTGATATACTTAACCAAGTTTATCTTACACTATACTTGGCTAAAAGTATACTATAAGTTAAAGTATACTTAGTCTATACTAATTGTTATGGAAACAGTGATACCTGGACAGGTAAACATGATGAAGAAGTCAAAACACTCCGTGAAAAGTTAACAGGGTTTAATTGAATGTGCACAGACAAGGTGGACAA
>JAUBOC010000160.1:9609999-9640912 GCA_032275365.1 Anablepsoides cearensis | reverse complement strand
CATCCATCCATCCATCCATCCATCCATCCATCCATCCATCCATCCATCCATCCATCCATCCATCCATCCATCCAGTTCTCTGTCCGATATCAGAGCTTTTTTACTTTGTACGGTTGTCTCCACAGTTGATGTGTTTTCTGGTTCCTCATATCCAAGCCTGTTTCTGTAAGCACATTTTTGCTGCCACGCCAGCATCTTGTTTTGTTTTAATAAAGCCTTGTTTTTGCCACATTGCTACACTATCAGTCATTCAGTTCTGCACCTGGGGTTCAACCTTTCAAGCCACGTTACAATATTATATGTCTCCTTTAAGCAATCTGAGAGAAAAGAATAGATTGGTAGGACTAAACATATCATTGCTCTGCATTATGTACAAATATACTGTATTTAATACCCTCACTGTTTCTGCCATCATCCAACAATAACACTTCAAGGCACCTTCTTTTTTATGTCATCCACACCTTATTGCCTATAGTTTGTAATAAGGTAAAGTCAGACTTCATCCTCATTAAGACTCTGTTCTGGAGAAGTGTGAATACGTATGGTTTAATAAGAGCACCGAACGAATAAAGTTGGTCTTAGTTCTTGCAGTGCAGAGGAGGGAATGGTGCTCAGGGTAACTTTATAAACTGTATGAAGGTGTTTGTGCTGTAGATGACTATTTCTTTTGTATTTTCTGAATATATGACCTGACCCACTTTTTTAATTTGCTCAGATTTTAGTTTTAATCTCCTCTCCTCTCCTCTCCTCTCCTCTTGATTCCTACTGACCTCCAGTCTAGGTTTGTTAGATGTAGTCCAGGTCACAGCAGACACACAAACAATGGAAATATCAAAGCCAGCCCAAGGCCTTTACATTTGCTTTTCTGCTCCAGGTAATCACAGTGTGCAGATCAGTGCAGTGCACAGCTGAGGCCTTGTCCTCTTTTTCTTCCTCTGTGCAATTTTACTACTTTCAATTTTGCCACCGTGAGCAAATTTCAGGGTTTATTAACTCTTAATAAAGAGACGCTAAAATCCTAAACAGCTAATGAGGTTTCAGTAATTGAAAATGTGTCATAAGACTGATCATTTGTGCCTAAAGGAGAAGGTGGGAGCTTTAAAGTAAAGAACGCTGTGTGTTCATTAGACATGATCCTGGATGCATCTAGAAACAAAATATTTGTCAGCAAAACGGGCCAATTGTGTGAGACGGTGGCAGGCTGTGCAGCGTGTGAGGTTCTGAAGTGTATCAAGAGGCACAGCCGAGTGAGTCGAATAGTCTGTGGTCTATTGATAACTCGCGCCTGTTTTAAAATCCTGGCACAACAATGCAACTCGAGCCTTGTGCGCTTCACTGAACAACAATACCTTACCTCACTGGCAGCTTCAGTGAAATGATGACAAAAAAAAACCAATAAGGGATCAGCTTTTTTTTCCCTTCCATCTGTCAATCCTGGTACTTTTTGATAAGAAAATTTATAAAGTTTATCCAGCAGTATCTTCTGGATTTTAACAAAGACAAAATCTTAAGTTTTAGTCCTATTAAATAAAACAAAACACACTATAAACAATCACTGTAGAAGAAATCCTTAATTTTTTTTGTCCTTTCCTTTTTGCTCCCTCTTCCCACACATCCACCCTCACGCAGCACATTTCTCTCCCCTCGTTCCTCTCAATGTCTGTCTTTAGAGTGCGTCTGAGAGCTGGTTGGCTGGGTTAGTAGCTGGGAGGTATGGCGGAGTGTAAGCAGTGTTGATGTGGATGGCCCCTGATCACAGGCCAGGGCCTGGCTGTTAAAACGCAGCCTCTTTTGTGCGTCAGAGCCAGCATTGCCAGTCCTATTCCACCCCTGTCGCTGAGGGTGGGGAGGCATTTACCCACCACATGCATTCACTCGACTGGCATGGCTTGATGCAGGGCTAAATGGCATTGTTACAGCGCGCCTCTGAGAAGTGTTGACAGGTCCATATGCTAATTTTAATTAATGCACGAGAAATGTGGGTTTTATTCACCTCAACTCAGCTTCGGAGCCCTATCTGCACCTAGACTAGCAAAGATAATTGCAGCAAACTCAAATGAGCTCATTAGAAAATGTATTGAATTTACACATTATTTCCAGTAGTTAAGCTGAGTTATTTTCCCTCAGGACTCAATTACATACTCATTTGTGACTCAGGTAAATGGCTGTCTATGTGTGACTTTTTCAACTGCAAAACTGTAGTCACTGAATAATTTGTAAGAAAGCTGTTTTACAAGCACATCTATTGACATTCATTTGTGAGGATTTAAAATGGGGGAGGTGGGGGTGGACTGCAGGGGAGATAACTGCCCCCTTTTGTTACTCCGTTCACTTCATTTGATTAACTCCTAACATTTCATTTACTCGCGGATTATACGAATGCGTGATCATGTGTCTCCCTGTAATGTTTTTGTTCAAAACAACCGCGTTGTCTCTCTGACACGTGTCTCGCTGGGCTTTATCGTAAGTACAAGTGAAAGTTTTTTTCCACAGTGGAAAATGGACAGAACAGTACATGCAAATAAGACCTGGTGAGTCAGGGCTCAGTATCGGGTATTATATCGTCCTACAATGCCCCAAAATGAACACGAACCATTCATCGAGTGACTCACCCCTTGAACCAGATCCTCCCTGAGCCACAATGAGCAGACTGTCAGAGGAGTGGACATGGCGTGGAAAAAATGTGACAAGGAAGAGAGCCCAAAATTCAAATGACTTGTGGAACTGCTGTTTGTTCTGCGTGGAAAGAGGCTGAATTGCTGTAAAAAAAAAACACAAATTTTGGGATGGGTAAGCAGAAGAGTTTCCACAGGGCTTTGTATAAGGGTTGGACTGGATGAACTTAAGTGACTCTGGCTTTTGGCAGAGTTCCCAGGAGCACATTGAAGACAGTTTCAGACGGTTGTAGTGGACTTCAGTGATGGAAGTGTGCCACTGATGTCCAGCATGAGGTAATGTTCCATACTTCAGCTGTGATCTCATGATAATAGGACGAGTGGTGCTCTGCAGGGAAACAATTGGACCATCCTCGCAGAGTATATTCTGTACTTAGCTGGATAAAGGAGGAGTCGTCATAAAGGTCATTCTTTAGATTCACAGTCAGTGTGTTCAAAGCACGTTTCTCCCTCCTAACTCTGCTGAGCCAGCAAGTTGTCATGTATGTAAAATTGAGTTATGTGCCATTCTGTGCACCTCTGTGTTTTGATTTTATGATATCCCAGCGAGTGTTGGCAGTCTTCGCCCTCGGAGCGGCTGTAAGGCGGAAATGGGCCGGGGCCCAGCGCTGCTCCGGCCCCGCAAGCCTCGGTCCAAACACATCCTCTGCACTCAGCTGTAAATATCACCAACAGCTGGTGGCACACTAGCTAGCCGTGCTTAAACAAATTCCTGGCGCCCATGTGGAGAGGCAAGGGGCTTGTTTTGCTTCCTCGTCAACAAAGTGGCCATAACCACAATCTGATACAAATCAGTGTATGGAATTAAAAAAAATACAACGGCATGTCTGGTCCAAGATGCCGGTTTTGCTAAGTCAAAAATCCATGGCCACATAGCTAATAATCTCCCTTTGAAGATAAATTCGAGCAAAAAAAGCAAAAGAAGGTCAAACTTTTTGGAAACCTGTTTGATCTGGCCCCCATCTTTCTCTTCACATACACACGGCTCTGTTTAGCGAGATAGGATTCATCAAAGTCACCTTTGAGCTCAGCCGCCCATCTAGTGCTCATGGTATCACACGTAATGACATTCAGTGTGGCCCAGATCACATTTATGATAGCATATTTGATACAGCTGTACTCTAGCGCAGAATAACACAGCCTAAAAGAATACCCCCCCCCCCCCTTTTCAGTTTAAACACAATCCATTTTCCAGTGTAAATCACTTGTCAGTCTATTGCAAATGTAACTGCTGTGATCTGAAAGAGTGAGGTGGAGAGACAGAAAGAGGGAGAGTAAAGATTATCTTTTGGGCCATTTCACTGGCACCGTTGCGTGACAGAGACTGACAGCTCTTTCAGATGACTGACAGGTGTCCTTTGAAATGCCGGTGAAGCAGCTTCTGTTCAGACTGTTGAAATGCATATTTGGAGCTCTTATCATAAAGGCATGGATGGCCCAGATAGGTGCCGTTAACATTGCAAATGGCTCCAGAATTATTCATTGTCAGTGCTGCGGGAAAGAATGAGGAAAGGGGGTGTGGAGGTGTGCGTTTGTGAGGGGGGTGGGGTGGTGGTGGGAGGGTGAAGTTTGATTATTCTGCTCACACAATGGCAGGGTGCTTATTGATTCCTCTCCACCTTGGCAGCAGCATGTGCCGACTTCAGGCGCTAGCGGCGGGTGACACAGGTCTGGCCAAGTGTTAGAGCAAGATCATACGTCCGGGCCCCATTTTAATTTCTAATGCATTAATCTTTTCCTCACAGATCCTCTATGAATATTCCAGGGCTCCTTGTTTGTCAGGGAGGCTGTCTCGCTTTCATCTATTCAGGTGGCTTCATTCACTGTGAAAGCCAGCTAAATGGACCCGATCAGTCAATGACAACCCGGATACAATGGAGCCCCATAACACGTCCCTTTTCTCCTTTCAGGCTTCTGATAGACAACCCTGACACCTGCTCCCTGGGGACCCCCGCCGCCAAGTCACTGCACCGTTCCTTGAGAGACTTCCCTTACTTTATCAGCCCAGAAAGGATTGTCACAGGTGACTATATCTGTGGAGGTATGGAACTGCTCCCTCTGACCTGCCCTGGAGCCGGGCAGGGTCGAAGCACCGCGGAACACATCAGAGGAGGATTAAGGTGGCTTAAACGCTGTCATACAAGCAGATTTGGTGCTTCACACTTTCTAGAAATGTTACGCCTTTGTTCTCATCCATTAATTAGCATTGTCTTAAGTTCATTAGACCACCGCTTGTGTTGTTACTAATGAGGTTTGGTAGACCACCTACACATGCCATAGCTTTGTAGTGCCTGACCTGACAAGGGTTCCTGTCCTTACTATAATGACTTACACACAGAGAGGGAGGGTGAAACTCACACTGATTAATGCCTAAAACTGCAAATAGAAAGATAATCTCCTATTTTTAAAAATAAAATCCAATATTATGTTTATAATCTTTTGATTTAGGCCTGAGTTGGATCTAATTTTTTTTTCCATTGCTCCAGGAGTAGTTTAAAAGTTTCTGTACTTTTCTGCATGATGTTTCAGGGCAGTGCACTTGTGTTAAATCCAAATGAGCCTATCAGTCAAAGCTCCCTTTTCCATGGCTAAATGAGACTCCCAGGGCCCCGTGTTTTAGAGCGGTGCTACACGGCACTATAACTCAACACCAAGCACACCCCAACAGTGGAAACTTAAAAGCTCATTGGCACATATGGATATTAGAAGTGTCAAGCTCAGTGATGTAGCTTAGGTGCCATTCATAATTATGATATCTGATTTAGGCTCAAAACGGACGCTCTTAAGGGAAAACGAGAGGAGAGCACCAATATTTTAATGGAGAAGAGACAGCCTTCTCCCTCAAGGAACATCTTCACTGACAGTGGCTGCTGGAAAATTGGGATTTATACTTCCTGTTTTCTATTAATATGGAGATGAATACAGGTGTTCCTGTGTCGTAAAATTAGTTTAGCTCTTGCATATTGCAATTATACGTGTTGAGAAGGAGAAGGAAAAAAAAAGAGAAAAAAAAGCAAAGCCCGTGCATGTTCAGAGGCAAGAGAAAAGGTGAGGAAAATACCCAGATTTAAAAATGAACATAATAACATGTAATTCTATCCTTCCCAGCCCCTTCGGCCTAGTTTGGTAGCTGTTCTTGTCTGTCCTGGTGGTGTCTTAGCAGATGCAAACACTCTTCCTTGAGCTCGTCTCAGAGATAAAAACAAAACAAAAATACAACAAATAAAATTCAAACGTTTCTCCCCAAGTGTGAAGACTTGGAATGAGCATCAAACCTCATGAGAGGCATCCGAATACCCCTGTTGTCTATGTGGATTGGTGAAGGACACTGGTGAATTTTACCAGCACTGTGAGGTGGGGCTGAACCATTTAAAATCCTGTTAATTTATGCCTGAAACACTCAGGTCAACAACAAACAAACTAAAACTAAAAGGTAGAAATGGGAGCTATGCTTTATAGTGACCAAACAAGTCCAAAAGCAACACTATTTGTACATATTGATAAAAACTATAATACATGAAAAAAATAAAAAAAAATGCTTAGGGTTGACAGCAGTCTCTTTTTTTGTGATACATATGAAGCTGCATTGTAACCAAGCAGAGATGCGTGAAGGACAAAGAAGTATAGACCTCATGCCAAAACTGTTATTTAGCTGCAGAATAAAGAAAATTTAGCAATAACAAAACCTAAAGGGATTACTGCAACGCAAATAAGTAAAAAATTAGTTGCCAAAAAATATATATATAAAAAAATCAGCTTCTGGCCCTGCAGTCATTCCAGAGGTGACTCTTCTCCTGCTCTGCGACTTAATCAGTATCAATGTAGTTTCAGTTTGAGTGCATTAGGAAGCAAAAGCAAAATGGATATTTCATAACAAGACATGAAAGCAACGGCATTCACCTGGCATTGGGCTAACTTTCTCCCCACAGCCAATCGAGTGGCTGTGGCATTGAGGCAAGACATTAATTCACTATGTCAACCTGTCCCCCTGGAATATTTATGATGCTAAATACATTTAATTAGGCACTAGGAGCTCTGATGGGAGAGAGAATGCACTGACAGTGGAGAGAGAGAGAGAGAGAGAGGAAAAAAGATTTGGTTACCTCTAATGCTGATAGGCTGTTCGTGCTGCACACTCATTCTCAGTGACAGAAAAACCAAACACACTGTAGAGAGAGAATACGAATTGCTCAAAATCATTCATGACATGTCATTATATTGTTATCATAGCACCTTAAAGAGTACAGATGTTTACTGGGAAGGCATGCGTGAGCAGGGATTATTAATTCACTTGTGCTGAGACTGCAGGAAAGATGCTAAAATACCAAATTAGACAGACTGCAACCCCAACCAAGCGATTTATTCCACAAATAAAACCAAGAAAATGAATGTAGAGTTTGTATTACCCCCTAAAAAAAAGGGGGAAAATCACAAACAAAAAAAGACAGGCTCTGATGCATTGGCTGACAGCCTGGAGTAAAGTGAGACATCATGTCTGAGTGTGATAAAAACATGGCCGGAGTAAATAATAGTCAGTTTCCATCTTGACATCTGTCATCCGAGTGGAAATGGATGGGGAAATGACCAGCTCTCTATCGGCCGAGCTCTGGCTGTGTCGCTGGGCTGAATGATGCAAATAGAAGATAATATCAGTGCAATGCTGAATGGCATTACTCCAAATCTAATGTCATTAAAAGGGTGGGTATTAGCTCTGCTGTCTAGAGGTGCGGGTGTGGGCTGCTCCAGCTTGACTGACACACAGATTAAGTGCAGTGACAGGGAGCACAATAAAGTCATCAGAGAATGTGACATGTCAGTTAGGTGGGGGGTGGGTGGGAATGAAGGGATGAATTGTCACTCTCTGTCAGAGCCCATCCTCTCGCTTATCCATGATGTCCCATACACCACCGTGGGAAAACGGGACGGCAAGGCCACGTCAGACAAATATTTATTCAGGTAGAGGATAAGAATCCCCACTCAAGCGTTCCACTTCGCCACATGTTTGTAAATTTGCTGCCAGAAGGGGAAGAGATGATGGACGAAGAGCCAAAGTGTTTGAATTAGATTTTGATCAATTATGGGATTTAGGGAAAAAAAAAAAACCTGAGCTACAATAAAGTTCAATAAAGTAAATAAATAAAAATTTCAATACTTCATGCAGTTGTTTGCTGTACAAGATAAATCAAAAAGTTGACACTTTTTATCCTCAAAGTGACAAAATCGACACTGACTATTAGGAACAAAAAACATTTTATAATCATCTAAATGATAATACATATTTTGTCAGTGACCAAATAATTCATCCATTATCTACCTTTGTGTGAAGCTACTTAAGTGCCTCAGTGTGTGCCTGGACACGGCAACAGCTTAAAGACTGGAGAGTGTATTCAATCTGGCCAAAAGATGGCAATGTTGCAGTGCTGAATACCAAATGAGTTCTCCTCTGCTTGGCCTCCCGTACAGGCTGGTCACTGCCCTCCTCTGCAGCATTCTTCTTTCCAAACTAACCCAAAAATTCATCCACATGTTCACCGGGCTGAAGAACACAACCAAAGTTCTATCAGACAAGCGGACTGCAAAGACAAAGACTGAAAAAACAAAGATATCTGTCACAGGTGCAGGGAAATTGTCCACAATGCACTTTTTTCTTAATGATAATTAAGAGCTGCTTAATTAACTCATTTTTGGTCATTTCTTCTGCATGGTGAAATTTCTACCTACTGTAATTCAGATAATCCCAAATTTTAAAACTAAACTTACCAATAATATTTCCTTCTAAAACAAAAAGCATTTTACACAGCTCCCATTAAATTACTTTTTTTTTTTCGCTTTTCGTTATGCTTTTAAATAAAAGTACCTTAACCTCCTGTGTCAGGTCCATACATTATGAAATAAAGTTTAGCTAGATTAAGAGCAATTTGCGTTTGGAAGATTTTCTTTTGAGTGTTTCTCAGTACTTACAGACAGTAGGAAGGCATTTCAAAGCATTTGGTGCAGCCAAATAGACTCTCAGCAGGGCAGCAATTGTACAGCTATTATAGCACTAAAATATGTGCCTCTGCAAATGGATTATGAACTTATGTCGCACACTGAAAGGGTTAACAGACTGGTCCGCTGAAAATAAATTGTCTTTGTGCCTCTCTCAATAAAATTGCATCCCACTTACTCATTTGAGGAGGAATATTTAAAAGAAGAAAAAAAAAGAAGAAGAAAAAGCTAACAACATTTTAAAACATGTCCAATAACTCTCCACTAAATGGTGCATAAAAACTTGTGGAAAAAAACGTTAACTTTTGTTGCAGATTACTTAGTGACACTTGTTTGCTCTGTTGTTTTGAATGCAGCAGGAACAGAGCTCTCTCTCATGGCCACTTTGCTGCTCTTTATTATTGGCTTATTGCCTTTAAGCTGTCACCACTCAGAGCATTTCTTCTCTCAGGGGATCGTCTTGTGGGACTCGACAGAACTCGGTTGGCTATGGCCACTCAGATCTGTTGCACTGTGTCACGCTGCATGCAGCAGTCTCTCATATAGCTTTTTTTTCTTTTTTTGGCTTTACAGATTTTCATCTAAAACACCCACAATAACACCCAAAAAGTCAAAGTTGCACAAGTTTACTTGAATACATAATTCTTGCTTTAGCTCAGTTTATTCAACTTTTTTTTGCTTTTTTTTAATACAAGATTTTATCAGTTTAAACCTTCTTTGTTGCATTGGCTAATAAAATGCTCTGTACAATAGGTTGTGGATGTTTTGCTACATAAGGTCACTGCAAAGAACAGAGCTCGGTGCCAGTTGAGCCTCTGTCAGGTAGCCTCTTTGCCTCAGGCAGTGGCTGTTTATTGGCTATTGCATGAAAGTGAATATGTGGCAAGTAGATGTTCAAATAAAAGGCACACAGGCACAGCTAAACATAACAAATGAAAAAAAAAATGAAATAGGAAATCCAAATGTTCCCTCACATGCAGTTTGTCAGTTCCTTTTTAATTTAGATTTTTCTCCTGTTAAAAGTTTTATAATTTATCTGGACTAAACATAACTTTCTGGCTCGTATTTTGAAAAGAAATCTGACAAATTGTGAAGCACAAAGTAAAATAGTTTATAGAAAAAAAAATCTAGATTTAACAAACGGGTGTGATTTTTTTTTTCCTGCTCCCCGAGCCTAATCCCACTATTCCTCCACCTCTCCTCTCTTATGCCAGTCACATTTTCTAATTAGCTTTCCCTGTGGAGGAAGAAGATGGATTATATTTTAATATCTGGGGCCTAAAATTAGTTTATGTTTTAGCAAGTTAGCACTTCGTAGAAGTTGATTTACTCTTGAAGCTGTAAAACCAGTGAGCTTGCAATTAATCATTCGCTTTAGTCTGGTTCTCAGGCATGAAAAAGCTGCTGTGTCAAAGGCTGGATCACAATAGGTAAACACCTAATTTACACTATTTAGAAATCACCTCTCTGGTATTGTACAAATCATGACAGTCACTCCCTCAATTGTTCAGTTCTGGGCTCGTTATTAATTACAGCGGATTTCTAACAAAGCTACATTGTCTATGACTAATCATCGACACGCAGTGATTAAAGATGTTCCTCACTTTTTGGAGTGTTTCACTTCTTTTGAGCTACGTGTTGGAGCCTTTTCTCAGTGTGGTCAAGACTTTGGTTTGCTGTTCTGTGATTACCAGCATCCTGAGAGGCTTTCCCCGTGCAGCCCATCTATCAAGGCAGAGAAAAAGCCTTGCAATGCTGCTGCGCTGATGTAAAGCACAGACAGGTTCATTATGATTTTATATAGAAATGCAGGACTTGTCTTTTTTTTTGTAAAATATAATACTTTCTGCTTTGATTTCAAAAGGTATGATTTTTCTTTTCAGGTTTCACCTCTATGCTTTAAACTTCAGCAGGTTCACATGAATCACCCTTTTAAGTAAAATGTAAGGTAATTCACAGAAAAAACGTTATTCTTAAGGCCCTTAATAGTAAAAAGTTATCATTTTTAACAACAAGCAAAAACCTAAAGTAAACTGAAAGGTGATTGACGGAGGATCAGGTGTACAGATGCTGTTCCCTCCCCTCCAGCCTGACAGTGTGAGGAGAGCATCCTCTAAGCCTGGATCTGGCGTGGCTTTGGAGTGCTGTTTGGTGACTGGAGGTACGGCGGTGTCGGGAGGATCATCAGTGGCTCTCTCCCAGGGAGATGAGCAGCGGAGGCCAATTTCATATGCGGGGCTCGGCCCCTGGGTCTGAGTGGAGGTGGGCTGGGTCCACCCAGTATCCTTGCTTCATTAATCATCCCGCCAAGGCTTACCGGCAAACCCCCTCTCCGCCCTCTCCTAGACAACCCCTCGGATTACACAGAGCCAGCGAAATGTCAGCCCAAATCTGAGTCTTGATGCAGATAATCATTTCAATAATATTTCTCCATTTGTGCCCCCGATGCCAGGGGAATAAAGCTTTTCCACTGTCAGGTAGCATAAGACTACAGTTGGTGGGAATACTTGACTCTGAGCCAGATGGCTTAGCCGTGCTTGCAGCATATGTTCAACAAGCAGTCCTGTGCCAAGCACGCATTAGATTTTTATTAATTTGAAGCAGCCAGGAATGCATACGTATATATTTACCTGATCCCACCACTCCTCACCCCCTCTCAACCCCCACGCTCCCTATAGAGAAGTTAACTAAACTCTGCTGCTGTGTGCAGGAAGAAATATTGCCATCAGTTCTATGCACTTCTAATGTTACACTTGTGATTTTTTTTTTTTTTAGTTTTTGTAGTGGCCACAACTAATCTAGCCTTTCACAGAACTATAAAATAAGATCATATTTATTTTTAATATGTATTTGTAACTAAACATTTTCCTCATGTTTTTACCGAGGTATGGAGTCTGTCCAGTGATGTTGCAAAAAACTACTTCATGGCCACTCATTGTTATGTTGTGGCCAAAATATACTTTTGTTGTGGCCACAAGATAATGGTGTCATGGCCCCAAGATAATTATTGCAGCCATTTATATGCAGAGACCATTGATTAAAGTTATTTTAATGTAATTCCAGGAATGAGTGACACACTTTAGTTACTTCCATTAGACATAAAGTTATTCATAGTGTTATATGTTGCTGCTATAACAAATGATGACTGGAGTTGTCTTTGTCCAAAAAATATTATTATTTATTTTTATTTGAAGCTCAATGCTCAAAACAGGTTCCTATCACACATCATGTCATGTTGAGTTATGCTTTATTCAGGAACAGTAAAAAATCTATTTCCCATCACACACCACGGGCATTCACTGTCATCTCATAAAATCTAAAAATGATGAATAGTTTACATTAATAATAATAATAATAATAATAATAATAATAATAATAATAATAATAATAATATCTCAACACAATAACCGTGTATTCATATAGCCTATAATCTGACTCCAACAATGTCTATAGATAAGGCTGCTCAAAACAATCTCGTGGCCACGCATTATTATCTCATGGCAACAAGATAAAAACACGTGGCCACAAGATTATTTTTATTTCTCCGATGTCACCGGACAGGCACTGTGAGGAGTCCTTTACCAGTCAGTGTCAAATTTAATGTATATTTATGGCTGTGATATATGCTGTAATGTCATCAATTGTTACACAGTAAATTATCATTTAGATGCATGAAAATGTTTGGGTTCAGGACAAAAGAAACAGAACAGCACAGGAGGGCAAATTTGTTTATTACCACTAAGTTGAACTTCCCTTTAACAGCTTTGTGCTCTGCAATCCTGGGAGTTCTTTTTTTCCCGTGACTTATAGGAGAGAGGGTGGGGGGAGGACGGTGCGCCGAAAATGTCAATAGAAATAGTAAGTGTGAGAGGGAAGGCTTGCCTAATTAGTGCCCATTTAGATTTTATGACGGCTCTGAGATCTGCTCTTCCTGACAGAGAGCACTATAGTTGCATATTGTCCTAGCCTGAGGGAACCATAGGAAAATCCAGATTTATTGTACCTATCATACCAGCATATTTCATTTGCCATTATGAGATGCCATCTTGCGATGATGCCAGATTATTTATTACAGATTAAATTGTGGGACCTGGATGGTTGAGGAACATTTCAAAGTACCATTTCTCTTATTAACTTCTTCATTATCTGCCCCACTGTGATCTAAAAGCCCAGTTCCTCCTACCAGCGTTAACAAATACATTACTGACTGGACGATGCCTGCCTTTTTTTTTTTTTTTTTTAACTCTGTGCATTAGTGCCAGAATGAACAACACAGCTCATCTGTTTTACCTACTTAAGACAGACTGTGTTATCATTAGGGCCAATTTCACATATAAAACTCTGCTCCTTTTGTTTTAAAGCCTTAATAATTATGCTTTTTTTATATAAAGGAATGGGAAACAAAACTTTTGCTAGAAGTGAAGTATAAAATTGTAACAAATAATTGTGTAATTTAATTGAAAACAGGTTAATTATGTTTTTTTAATATCTAGCATTTTTGGGGTCTATTAAAGCTTCACCTTATTCTCTCCCTCACTCCTATAGTGATGTTTCACAATGCTTGGCCAAATTTATATGGTTTGTATTTAGGTTGTGTTTATTTCCTATGGACCCTTAAAGCCCTTGATGTTGGCATTTATCCTATTTACACATCAATATTACATCTCCATGAAGGCCATGCGTTTAAGTCATTGTGCAGGGTGGAATTAAAATGTACTCCATACTGTGAGGGGAGCTCGTCGGGGAATAGCTGAGCCCTGGACTCCCATTACCCAGCATAAAAGTGTCAGCCACTTTAATTACATTCATGTCGTTCCCCCGTTCATTTTATTTCAGCTGCAGTCAGATTTCAGGCACGGCATGCCTCAACCAGTGGGTCAGTTTTAGTGGTGAAATGATGAACTAACAGGATTTAATGTTTTTTTTTTTTGTCTGTCTAACTGAAGTCATGACTTATGACTTAGAGTAGTGTTTAGACATTAGATGGTACAGGTGCTCTTAGCCGGTCATGGTTTGCAGTCAAAGCCTTTGCAGCTCAATCTTTCTTTCTTTTTTCTTTCTTCTCAAGAGTTTGGAGAATTGTGGATTAACTTGGCACTAAATATCAGTGCTTCCCACTGAGAGAGGATGCTTTGGTTGTACACCAGAAAGCGTTACAGTGATGGCAGAAAGCATAAAGGAGGGGAGAGTGAGGGTCAAGTTCCACCGGTCAGACTGTTAGCGAGCACCGGAGAGGCTGTGTCACTTACTGTTTCATGGGGAAGCTTCCTGACCTTCTAGGAGTGAAAGCGAGATTCTCTCTTGTTTATACTCAGCCATGGATCAGTGCATGGAATATGTCTACATCCTCTCAGCCAATTTCACACAGAGGAGGCGCAGTGTGGGCGGCCGACACAAGCCGTTTCCCCCGGACGATGAGCCCCATCCCTCACAAATGTCCTCTGTCTGCGACTAGAGGTGTGCAGAGACGGGCGAAGACAATGGCACTTTGCTTCTCCACTGGGCCACACCGTCTCCCCCCCCTTGGGACAAACATAGTGGGACAACCCCCAAGCTCTGGGTCTGTAATCAAGATGAGGTAATATCCCAGCAAAAGAGTTGCGAAACATTACTTTTTGGCACCTTTAGTCTTGCTTTCGTGTCATACTTTCACTTCAGTTTCATATTTCTGTTTAAATGAGTCTATTTTTGATTCATATTAGAATGCATCATGGAGTTGTAGCGTCAATAAAAACAGTGCAATGGTGTAAAAACATCTTACAAAGTCTAGACTGAAAATGCCTGCTTTAAAATGACAAATCTCCCTAAGTGTAATTTAAAAGCCAAATGTGTGGACATAAAGCACTCAGGTGAATTATCAGAGAAGCAGTTAATTACCTCTAATGATTTGACTGTGACACACACATTTGCTATAAAAACTATTTATGATGCACATTAAAGTGGAGCTTTTTTTCCAAACTAAGCTTCTCTCACAGATTAGTCGATGAAAAATCAGCACAATACCACCCTCCAAACTCAAAATGACAAAATAAAGGATTTATATCATTGTGGCTCCATCCAATTTTACATTAACAATCAGAAGGTAATCAAACCACAGTCAGGAATCCCACTTCTGAACCACACACTGCTGGTGGATGAAGCCTCTTCACTTCATGCCCAATTGATCTAATTACATAAAGGAATTCTCACTCTCTGTCTCTCTGATATAGAGGCTGCCGTTGGATCTGGCTGTTCAGTTAATTAATTCTCCTTTCTTTATCGCAGTGGTGGACCTGAGAAGATCATCCAATATCCTGTATTTACAGAGCCCTCTTCCACCAGTTTGTTTTGTTTTCCTGTTCAGCATGAGATGAGCAACTCCAGCCACCAATGTCCAACGTTCTCCTAAGCTCTTTCTGTAATCTGCGACCCCTGTTACCCAATTATGGGGTGTGAATTTGGGCTCTTTGGTGACCTTCTCGAAGTGATCCTACAACTGACCCTGCAATAAGAGCGTAGCCCTCCTCACCGCTGCTTTGTGTGTTGCGTTGCATTTTTTTTTTTTTCATTTGTGGGGGATCTTTATGAAGAGGGAAATGAAAGGAAACGGGTCACTCGTGTTGTGTTCTCACATCTACTCACTTCAGAGGCTCTGAGCAGTAGCTTGGTGTTTACTTTGATTCTATGTAGGGTACACCTTAAGTTCAAGGGTTGAAGGGCAGGAAGCATCACACCCTTGTAGGTAATCATATCCAGCTTTGTGCTCCTTGTACCCCGACACTGAGGGTGGCAGCTTAGAAGCTGTCTCGAGCCTTGTTCCGGCTCTACAACACACTTTTGCTCTCCGTACCTGCAGCAGCAAAAAAAGAAGAAGCCATTGTCTCCACTGTGCACAATAGTGGAAGATTCAGGGTTGATGTACACCTTTTTCTTGAAGCAGATCAGATTTTTATGTACCATACCTCTTTCCTCCAACTCCACAGTTTTAAGATGACATATTAGCCAGCTCCCGGGTGGTTAAAGGTGATGCAAAAATTACAGCTATTTACTAAATTATCTGTCTGCGAGACTACCCTCATATCTGTGCATATATTACCTTGAGCTTGAGTTTAAAGAGCGATTGCTCAGAACAAGGAAGTTAAAGAGGCAATTACATAATGAAACGGGCCATCAATTCTGTTCGTGGCCTTTTTCTCTTTGAACAGAGATGGCCCAGATATCTCTGGTTTAGCTGACCCAGTAGAAGTACAACTGTTTGTATTAAAGTCTCCTTTATCAGGGGACTAAAGAGGCTGCATGGGTCTGTCTGGTTTTCTGTCTCATACCGTAATTCAGTTATTAATTACCCTTCCTGCAAGAGGAGCAGCGGCCAATGTATTTACAGAGTTTCCATGGGGACCCCATCCCATTTGTAAGGTTTGTGTCAGTACAACAAGACCAGTATTCAAATGGCCCTCCACCTATATATAGCACTGTTTCATAATGTGCACATTATGATGGTAAAATTAACACTGTTCCAGTTCAGGCTTGATGATATTACTAAATAGTAATATTTAGCAGTAAAGAAGCTTTTAGCTGAAATGCACCAGAGATGATTATTAATTTGTCTTTAGATGTCCTTATCAGTTATTTATAATCACATAGGTGATCTGTGGATTACAAAATGCTAACTATCATATATTTCACATGGTAATTTCTGCATGTCAATTATAAATTAAGCAATCACAAGTTTAACAACTACCCATACTAAGCATCTTATATTGAACCCAGTGATAAGTTATTTAAATAAACCATTTAATTCAATTCATGCAGAATTAGTGGAAGAGAAAGTCAATCCCAGAAAGAAATTTTGAGTCATAATGAAATTAAAATTCTGCTTTTACCTGGATTTTAATTATAATCAAGATGATCTACTAATTTATAATTTTAGTTTAATAACAAGGCTTCAATCACAAATCAGTTCTAAAAGCAGAAATTATTTTTAACCTTGTCTTTAAATGATGGAAAATAAATGATGCATTTGTTTAATAAGTATTTCCAATCTTTGTTACATCACTTCCTTTTCATAAATTTTTTGTAGCTTTTTAATTTAAGATTTTAGTATAACAAAGCTGACAGTTTATTTATGCAGTTTTATTATATTTATCTAACTGCATTCAAGTGTTAGTCTTATCTTATATTTAAATTGAACCATATAGAAGTTTATCTTACTGTAGATTTCATGGATTCATTCATTTTTTACCTGGTGTCCTCTCAGCAGCCTAATGTTTTTTTTCTTCTTCATTCTTTGCAGCGCATTATCATTGCTTTAGTTTGTACTTCTGGTGCAAAAAGTCAAAGACGGCGATAGTTAATGGCTCTTTTTCGGACCCAAACAGGACACACACCTTCTGTTACAGCCTCCGGCCCTGGGCCCAATGGCAACCTGCTGTCAGGCCTAAGCATACTGCCAGTTGTAGTTTTTAATTGGCCATCTGGGGAAAGCTGGATCTAGTGGCTGGATATTAATCAGTAAATTAACCCAGCCATAATACAGCTTCCTCCCTGTGGAAGCCCGGCAGCTGTGGGCAGGAAAAGAGAGCGCGAGAGCGCCAAAAGAGAGAATAACCGTGGGCTGGAGAGGCTGAAAAGGGAGGCTCCCGAATGGGCTGGCCTGCGATTGAACATTTCCTTGGTGCCCTCGCCACGTTCCCCTGTCTGCAATGCTGCTGACCCCTAATTTGTCTGACAATCACATGGAGGATTATCTCCAGCATGTCACTGCAGATGTCACAGGTACTTCCTCTCACTAAGGACAAAGCTGCATATTCTGAGCTACAGCTTGCTTTTTCTATCGAAAAAAAAAAAACTGACAGCTGTATTGAAAGCTGGAGTGAGATTGGAGGGAGAGTGCTCTATAAAAGTTCAGGGGAGGTTACTTGTGTCTCTGTGTGGAGGACTCTGTGTGTGTGTGTATGTGTGTATGTGATTAGTGTATGTGACTAACTGAAATTACTCTCCGTCCCCTGAATTAACCAATTAAAAGGCTAATGAATATACAACGACTAATTATTTTAAGTAAGCTAAATTATCATAATGGCCTGTGCTAAGTTTCATTATTGACATACGGAGAGCTGAGCAACTGATATGCACCTTGTAAAAGAAATAAAAGACGTATTTACAGAAATAAATGTGACAGTTATGTTAGGCATGGAAAAACAAGATGATCTCACAGTTGCATTGTCTTTTAAAGAGTCAAAGAATAAAAAATGTCATTACAGTCTATATAATTTAGGATGACTTTAATCAGAATTATTTAAAAAAATAAATGTCAATCTTATACGACATGTTCATTATTTGCAGCATAATCTACCTTTAGATAATAATAAAATTCCATGATAAAAACACAATTGTTTGCCATAAAAGAAAACTGCTACTAATGTGCTAATTGCTACAAGGACAGTTTGCTGCACTTTTATCTTCTTCAGAGCTCAGTACAGACCCCAAGAAAGAAGATTTTTAAACTGCAGTCAGAAACACACACCAAAAGAAAGGATAGAAAAAAAACAAAAACAAACAGCATAGCAGCAGATGAGACAATACATCACAGGAAAGCAATGTCAACCCCTAACCTACTCTATCTTTTATATATTCATGCATAGCAAACACAAAGACTCAAGCCGTGTGGCGCTTGCTGTCTGACCCTGCAGAGGGCTTTTATGGTGTGATGTCATCACGCCCCATTGTCATAACTGAAACCCCTCACTTCTGTGTCTGTCAATAAATTTCCACGGGGCCTCTGTCACATGTCCCCATTCTACTGTGCTCGAGATGGACATGAAATAATTGCCACGAAAAAGAGTTGCACGTTTCCCTTTCTAATTTTAAGGGTCAACAGTATTTTAATACCATTTTAAACACACACACAGTGTTTTTTATGATGCATGTACAAGCGGCTTTTGATAGCTTAACCAGCCAAGCATGGTTAAAGAGAGAAACCATTGCAGCTGCTTCCAGGACCCACTTAATTTAGTCCCCTGACCCCTGTTCACCTGAGTCTGCATGGAAATCATAATGCAATTCAAGTGTGAAGAAAAATGATATACTGTGTATTTACCCCAAATATTTATGCAGGACCTACTAACAGTCATGCTTACTCGTAATAAAGGGAAAGTGATGCCTTGTAAGATTGGGAGTGCTGGGTTGCTGCTACATCGCCCGAAGCCAATGTTTCCTCCATTATCATTTTCATTGGATTCTATTCAGGGCAGGGTTGCCAGTGTTTACAATGCTTGCCTCATATACTGTAGGCCTTACGTGTTTTACGGAGCCATTTTGGATATAAAGAGATTTCTTTTAGAAATTTAGATTTTATTGTCAATAAAAGGTGCTCAGTGTTGTATTATTTAGTTGAAGCAGTCTGTTTGCTGACCCATATTTACTGACACTATTGGAAATATGTGCCTTCTAAAGCTGCCGTCTTTTCATTTTAATCTTCACTTAAAGCAACGGATCAGATCTTTTAAAGTGGGGTTCTGTGGAAAGGTTAAGGTATCTGAGTGAGCTGCAACTGTTGGGGGTGAGTTGGCAAAAAGCATCCAGGAAGGTGTCTCCAAATGTCTTAAAATGGTACCTTTCTGGTATTTGTGTTTTCAGTTTGCTCATGGAGACTCGCAGTCTTGTTGCTTGAAATTTGAACATAAAAAAATTAATAAATACAATAATGTGTGACATTTTTTTTTCTCAAATGAGTCAGAAAGTTGTTAAAGGATCTCAAAATACCTCTTAATTTCGTTGACATTAATATGTATAGACTTAGATGTATTATGAATCCTGCACAGGAGCTCTTCTGACAAAAAAAACAAAAAAACATCTAAGGCTACAGCCATGAATGTCCAGGTTTAAAATGCTAAATAATATATTCAATAAACCTGATCTCACTCTCTCTGCTCATTTCACAAGTATTCTTGAGTAACTTCAATCGTAAAGGTGAGATTGACTGCTGAGTTTGGTGTAAACCAGGCTGAGGTGAGATGTGAGCAACAGAATAATGTGCAGAATACAATTTTGTCTATTTCCTTACAATTTTAAGTTTAGCACACTACCTATTCGTATTTTATTGATAAATTAGATGTTTTTTTAATGTGGCATTCTCAATCAACTTTGATCTTTAGACTTGCTCTTAGTTTGTTAATCAGGTTGGATTTAAGCTCTGCTTTCCCTAACTGAGGCCAATCAAAAAGCTATTAGACAAGTAAGATATTACACTGCAAAATTGTCCATCTTACCAAACCTTGCAATTTTATATCCAGCCATAAAGTATTTTAGATCTTGTTTTGAGATTGATATACTAAGCAAGAAGCAGGATGTGTTAGATTATTAATCTTGCTTGATATTTGTCCTTATTTCAGGAAGTCTTACCGAGTGCAACTGTCTTACTGCACTGGCAGATTGTTTCACTTAATTAGAAAAGATTTTGGCTCTATCTAACTTTTTTAACTTATTTTTAGATGGCTGTTTTTTGCAGTGTACTGTTCATAACTTTTGCACAGAACCACACTTAAGAGAATTTATTGAGTCCCCAACATCATCTACTCACCTGATGATACCACCTAAAAAAGATATGAAGTTAGAAAACACAAAAAGATTAAAAAAAAAGTCTTCATGAAGCAACATCTTCATATCAGATCTGCAGTTCAGCTCCTTAGGAAGAGTGTCAATAATGATTAGGTGGGATCAGGTGAGCTCTCTGAGAGCCAAGCAAGTCTCCCTGAGGCACAATCATGTTCTATATTTCCACAGGGAAGGTCTGCACTCTGGGTAGCAATCTTCCAGAGGCCTATTAGACTACTGTAGCTGTATAAAGAGTCAAGCAGAGAGAGTGTCTCATCAGTGCTGATAACAGGGTATCTGGTCAAGTCATTAGCTCTCCTCTTATTGAATTCCTCGAGCCAAATAGACCAAATGAAGCTAAATAAAGCTATAGATGGTCAGGAGCCCACAGCCCATTAATATGCTGCCACCTCGCTCTCCTCCTCCTCCTCCTCATCCTCGCAGACATGCAGCTTTTTCTGTCTTTCTTTCCCCTGTTCTCAACCCTTTTCCCTAAATTCCTTCTTTTCTATCTTTTTATCCATCTCCTGCGTTACACTCTTTCCTTTTGCTTTTGTCTTGTGTCTATCAGCTTGTCTCGCTCGTCTTCCATCCTTGCCTCCTTCCTTCCTTCCTTCCTTCCTTCCTTCCTTCCTTTCTTCCTTCCTTCGTCTCATCATCGTCACTCTTGCCTTGTCTGGGGGCCCTAATGGCGAGCGTGTACAGCAGCTCTGACACCATCACATCTGCTGGCAGCGAGGGTCTCTCCCTCACCACACAGCCTGCTAATGAGATCTTCCCACATTTAATTAATACCATAAGAATTTTAATTCTGACTGAATCAATTTAATGTGATGTGATTTTGTCAGCCCTATTCCCCAAGTAAGGGGGAAAAAAACAGAGTGGGGCCTGATGCTTATTACATACATCATTTCACGGGCCCTGCATTCCCTGCTGACTTAAACAAATTCTAATTAAGACTAATTAAAGCATCATTTATGAAAACGCTTGTGATAGTTATGCAAACATTCTGGGTGGGTATGCTCTGCATGATAATTACCCCCTGTTTAAATTAAGACCTGTTCCCTGGCAATTATGCTAGCCACACACCAGCACCTCTCGGAAAGCGTTCTTTATTCCATTCCTGCAATTAAACACGGGACCTGGCCCCTGAACTATTCGCTCAGAATGTATTTTATACGAAGAAAAGAGTGATTATGTGTTGTTGTGACCCCCACACCCCCCCACCCCTCTCCGCCCCTCTCTCAGGTGGAGTTAATGGAGCCAATCTAGTGTTCTGTATCAGAGTTACAATAGGGCTAAAGTGATGATCATAAAGCAGCCAGTGGTGACTGATAATCTGAGCTGACACCCGCTGACTTCACCTGAGGTGATTAGTGTTTTTTTTTTAGGTGAGTTTGTGTCACATTGCTGACGGTTAAACAGATGTGGGCAGAGGCACCGTCTTAGATTACCACCTCCGCTCGTCAGTTACTCTCTGTGAATTACTTCACACCGCATGCCCACAAGTGTACCGGATGTTTTTGGTGATGTGCCTAAAATTTTGGCTCTTTTTTTAAGGTCAGAGTTACCACCTCCAAAACGTGTCTAGGATCATGAAAATGTTCAAAATGGGTCTCATGCACTGTGCTGCTTCAGCTCAGTGCATACACCTTCTTTTTAGCCTTGCACATGGGTGGCAGAACAATGTTCTACTTCAAAAATTCAAAAAGGAAAACACTTTTTTTAGTTTGTGAAACTGTTGATGGCGGACTCACAGAGTGGAATAAATTGTTGGAATACTCCTTTAACTCTAAGGTAATGGTTGTATCAAGTACAAATATTGCTCTAAATGATACAATTGTTCTGACATTATATACAGGCTGAGAGCTAGAGAATGCCTAAGTATGTTATGACAACAGCGTTTTCTCTCTGTAAATGACTGAGCCGATGTATTTGCTTATGTCAGCTGGTTGGTAATAGCCATCCGGCAGAATGCCACCTCTTTATCAGGCTTTTAGCAGGAGTTTACCGTGTGACGCCATTACACCCATCAACTCTGTTGTTACAGCAGCACACTCCCAGCAATACATTGTTTCACAGAGCTGCTGGGCTATTTTTACTGCATTGGTACTATTTCAATTCTTTAGACCCTGCACCTGCTTTGCCAATGGCTAATAATAAAGATCAGTCAGCAGATGTTGATTTTTACTTAATTAGCCTCATTTGTTTTAACTTATAAATTCACTTGATGGTTTTAGATTTTAAATGATTCCTTTTTCTTCCTGTTTTACATCCACCTTCCATTTATGCCTTAAAATCCAAAATATTTTGCACAATCATATACATATAATGATATAGTTGTGCATGTGGTGTGATAATTCATCACACGTCTAACTGCTTTTAATAAAGTTAGGACTTCCCTGTGCTCAGACGGTTCGACACGGCGGTGGTGGTGTTGTTTATGTGTTTACTTAACACTTATCACTTCTGTCATGTTTGTTTGCTTTTCTCAGTGTGTTTGATTTTGGCAACGCCGCAGCATTATTGCGTTTTATTTCATGAGAGGCAGCTGGCTCAATAAGATGAGGTGGAGGAAAAAAAAAAAAAAAAAAAGAGAGGCTCTATTCCCAAATCAGTTGGTGGTGAGGTTGAGGGAACTCACGCGACAGGAAGCAGACCCCAGCTTCACCCACGCCCTGTTCTACGCGTGCTGCCTCTCCCCGTACATGCAGATGGCACCGCGCTCCCAGATTTCATTTGAGGTAATCTAATCCCTCCACTGCTCCCTCTAGAAAAGAGGAGTATTAGCGGCCATATGTCAACCAGATTTGTCAGATTATTCATTACAATTAATTGCTGTTCCACTTAAGGCCTTTAAGGCTGTGAATTGCTCTGAAATCTATTGCAAACACAAAAATTATGAGTAAAAGACTTTGGCCCTGTCATTCAAATTTCAGGCTGACCTTTAGCAGAGCCAGTCTTTTCTGAGGGAGTGCAGGAGAGCGAGTCATTCTAATTGGTGTTTCTTCTGCCTTCTTTTTTTTATTTCCATCTACAGGTAGAGTGTCTGTCTCTGTTGACAAGGAATACACAGAAGACATTGTGCCAGTCCAGAATGACTAAATCTACAGTCCACTGAAATCCACATAATTTCCAGCACCGGTTTCTCTATACATCCTTCCACATTGGCTATATTCATATCTGCAATTTGTTTTGCTTATTGTTGGGATGAAGTAACGCCATAGTTAGTTTTTTGCACACTGTGCACTGTCAACTGAATTTCAATGTGGACCTTTTTTTGAAGGTTGGCTGCAAGGCAGCCTAATAGCCACCTGAATTAATGTGCTGTCCAAGAATATCAGCCATAATACTTTGGTGATTAATGTTTCTCTGGCGCTCTGCCTCCATAGTTAAGGCTCACACCCGAGAGATAAACTAGTCAGTATAACCTCAAATCACATTCAACCAGATTTACTTATAAAGTAACGGTGAGCGTACTTTCTTTCTTAAAAAAAAAAAAAACAGACCTGACAAAAAATATAGAATTTTAATTCCTATTATACAAATTACACCAAGTAGTCCTTGAGGAAAAAGTCACAGCAAATTACTACTTCATGAGTGACTATGATTATGATTGAAATCCACGGGGCTGATTCATCGTTGATGATGTATTTTGGTTAATTAGGAGTTAAGGCACTAGAGGAGTGACTTTAAGCCTGTCTGATTGGTCCAGTTAATTGTGCTTTATGAGATAGGGCTTACCAAGCAGGGCTTAGAGACTTGGTGTTAGTGCTGAAGTAGGAGGTGAAAATCTCTCCCTGGTCATATTACCCCGGCCAGAGTTAATGAGAAGGTGGAGGTAAGAGAATCCATGACCATATCAATCTGCAACACCTCCACTTTCACCTCCACTCCAACTGTTTTTCATCTTTTCCTCTTTAATCATCATTAATATGATATAAACCTGTCAAATTCCTCGTTGCGCAAAATGTGCTGGGCTTCTGTGATTCATCAAGTCAATAAAAATAAAGAGAGAGCTAAATCTTTTACAGTATTCACTATATTTATGTTGTTGCCATTTTCATGCTTGATTCGGGAACCCTGCATAGCTCACACACATAGATTGGTCTTTATACTTTATTCCTGATTTGTTTTGTAACTGCCTGGAACCCGTTCCACACGATCCCACAACCACTTGTGTGCTCGAAGATGGAGGTGTTGAAATATTTCAGATTCTCCTCTATGCTCTCTGTGCCGGTGGATCGATGCCATAACCGCCAGTTGCCTAGACTCGTCTCATCACTGTACTCCTGCCGACTGACACATCCTCATTACATTACAATACGGTTGCCACTAAAGGTCATTCTCCTGAACATAATCACACACAATCAAAACCACAAACTTCATGTATCAAGGAGACAGTAAATAACCTAAAGGCTTACTTTTTTTTGTATCGCAACCGAACTACTTTCAGTCTATTCACAAGTTAAAGTTGTTGTAAATGATCTGCCGGCTTGTCTATAAATTGTTCATTTATATTTTTTCCAATGTTAACCAACTCTTCTGCGATTATACAAGAGTTGTGTCTGTACTCTTAAATATTTCTCTTTTTTTCACAGTGAGGAGCAGGGTGACAAGAAAAGAGGTGTCAAAGTAGAAAGGAAAAAAAAAAGCAGCGGAAACACATACCCCTCTCCTCCATATTACCATAATGAGGAAAACACACTTAGTGGGCCATGACCTGATGTCATCTGATTATACCCATGATTAATGATATCCTTTTACCAAAACATGCCACTACTGTAACTGTCTGGGATTAAAAACAGCAGATGATAATGTATTCATGCTTTCAGTAAGGCATACTTAAGTCCAGTGTTAACACGATATGAGTTGTGTTTGTCTGTTTAATGCTTGCTAAGATGCTTTGTTTACTGCAGGGTCTTCTCTAGAGGGTGGTTTATCATCTGATTCTTGTGGTTTTATTTCTCAGCTAAGAAGTTTAATTGAAGCTTGGAGTAACAATATCGGCTGTAGTGATCAATAAACCAGAATCACGTTAAGTCCTGGTGACGAGTTTCTGCATTTTCTGGTGAAAAGATGATTTAAAAACTGAGCACTTTTAGTGAAAGCTGGATTAAAGCATCTTGTTTTGCACACAGATCTTGGTGTCCAGATCCCAATGTCCAGTCGATGACTCAGTGAAAAATATTTTCCTCCTAGTTTTCCCTTCGTCCAGACGCCATGTCAACAAAGCCTCCAGTGTTTGCCGCCATGTAGGAGCTACAATGTCAGTCTGTCCGCTTAATTGCGAGTGGGATGAATGTTAATTTTTTCAGTCAACAACTGTCTTTGTATCACTTTTACAGCCCAGAGGTGTAGATTTACATCTTAGGGATACAATGAGTTTCAGCTCGCGCTAAAAGGAGGGTGACGGAGCCCACATTCCTCAGCCTCCCACGTTATTGTGTTGAGCACCTCTTACAGCTCTGGTCAGGGTAGGTGTTGGAAGAAAAAAAAAAGGAGGGGTGGGGTCATCCTGATCTACAGCGGAACTTGGTCAAAAAGGCAAGTTTTGTTTCTCTCAGACCGCATACTTAAATAGACCAATATTTTGTTAATGTCGCTCTTTTTTGACTCTGTTATCTCAGTGTGGCGACTTGTGTTTTTTTTTCCCACTATGCTGTAGCACATCTGATCTGCTTTACTACTACAAAAATGTAGTACAGTGTAATTATATGCGAGGTGGTCTTGGCCTTGGGGGGATTACTGCTAGACTTCACTGGAAAGGTTCCTGTGCACTACATGAATATGCTCAGGAAATCCTGCACCGCATTTGTGTATTGGGCTGTCAAAAAATTAAATGAAAAGTCATTCTAATGGGCGACCCTTGGCCTAGTTCATATTTCCTGTCAATTATGAAAGTATGAAGTCATGCATAGTTATGAGGCATGGGTTGGACCTATTAAAATTCATAAATGATTTGTGTTTATACCAGGCTACTTGAAACCACTTCGTTCCACGTGGCCATAGAAGCAATGCCAATCCCCGTTGTAAAGACGCAGGTGTGTTGTGTTACAGACAAAATGTAATAGCTTGATTGTTTTAGTATTAAATAAATTAAAAAAACTAATTAACAAATTAAGCAAGTTATATTCTAGCATCAATATTGACAGTGTGTGTTAGTGAAAGAGTTTTTTTTTTTTTTTCCAAAGCCAGGAGCAGCGCTTTGAAAAACTCTCTTGCAAACAGCCACTAAAATGGGCTAATTGTTTTCTGGTAATTATACCTTCTCCAACTAGTAAACGTTTTGCGGACCTCATGGGCTCTTGTGTAACTGAGGTGTGTGTGTGTAATTACATTTCTTAAGGTCAACCTTTCACCAGGATGAATTAGTGAAATTGCATAGTTGACCACTTCAGGGCATGGATCCAAATGCAATTATCTTTATTAATAGATCTGCTCTTCTGTGGGACGAGATGATTCAAGAAGCTACTGACTGACACAAAACATCAAAACACTCTCAGTAATCTTACATGTTTTGTGTGCAAGGCAAAGAAAAAAAAAAAGCAAAAGCTTGACGTAAATCCAAATCAGCTGTTTTCTCATTAATCCAGATTAAGAAAGAAGTGCTTCGGTATTGAATCCCGAACGCCAGTGTAAATACTGGTTTTAAATACACAAACACTTGATTTGTTTTTTTTTTTCTCTCTCTCGTGTGGGGCTCGGTGTGAGATATTGATCAGAGCATATCCTGGTCAATCAGACTAAATGATTGCCTATAAGCCTTCAGCCTCCTCCTGAACGCTGCAAGGCTTGAGGGGGAATCTGGAGGAAACAGAATTATAGTAGCCCAGATATGAGCTTGCCTGGCCTGCTGATAGTTCCCAGCAGTCTCGTGGAACTGAGCAATGCAAATGTACAATAAACAGGGCCTAAGCTGGTAGAGGTCTTTCAATCACTCAGGGGCAATAGTTCAACCCCCTGCCATGCATAATCCCAGCCTTGAAACCCCTGGGACTCCAGCTTCCAACCTGCTCAATGGCACAAAGATATTAGATAGCCATATGTAGAT
The DNA here is from genome assembly GCA_032275365.1 of Anablepsoides cearensis. Lineage (NCBI taxonomy): Eukaryota > Metazoa > Chordata > Actinopteri > Cyprinodontiformes > Rivulidae > Anablepsoides > Anablepsoides cearensis. The sequence goes on along the minus strand of JAUBOC010000160.1, from coordinate 9,613,624 downwards.
TTACTAGGTAAACACACTCTTATGATAACACAATATGCTCTTTTTTTTTCCAACCAGGAATATATATTTAAAGCTAACTTATTTTTTCTTCTGGGGGGGAAAGCTTAAATTGAAGGCTTAGCTTTGTGCCATCAGAATTCAATGCAGCTGTTTGCTTTGTTTAACATCCTTGATATATCTTTTGCTGAGAAGAAATTGGTGTCTCTTCTTTGTGAATTAAGTTGCCCGGATGTTTGCGTTATAGATCGACTGAGGTGCGGCTTATAGGGGGACTTTTGAAGGGGGTTGGATTGTGTTTAGGCAAATAATTAGGAAAAAGATGAGAAAAGTCACATAAAACTAGAAAAAAATAAATATGGGCTGAATCTTTACAGAAACTTAAAATGGTTAGGTGTTTTGTATTGGAGCTGCATTTAGATTTAAATAATCAAGGTTTAAATAGATAGTTCAGACTTTTTAAATAAGGTCCTGGTTGAACAATCAATATTTAGCTGTTGTAGACAAGTCTTTGATAACTTCAGTTTAGAACTATTCACACACAGCCGTTCAATCAGAATTGACTAAAAGCACACGTGTGCACTGTTTTCCCCTGCATAGACACATAAACTCACACAAACAGCAGGCGGAGAATCTGTCTGTATGTGGGGGAGGGGGCGGCAACAGAAGATGGGGTGTAGGGTGATGGGTAGGGTTTAGGGGGTTCTTCAGGTCTGTGTAACCCGCTCCCCTCCTCCTCGCTCTCCAGGGCTCAACAGTCCCAGCAGGAACCACTCCAGCTTGAGGAGAGGGTCCTTCCGGCCAGCAGGAGCTCCAGGAGGCGTGGTGGGGGTCACAGAAAAGGAGACATGAATCGAGTCACTTTAGGCTTGCATTAGACGATTTCTGTGAAAGGAGGCGGCTGATGAGGATTTGACACTGATCATCTGTTCCGCCTGTCCGCTGTGTCAGACGCTGACAGAAAAAAAAAGGATGTTCAGAAATCATCAGCTCCACCTTTTGTTTGCAACAAATGAAGCAGAAGAAGCCACAGGAGCTCCAGGTTATCTGAAGAAAAAATATAAAAAGTCCTCTGTCATATCATTGTACATTTTCTCACTTCTCACATCTTTAAAACTTATTTCATTGAATGTCCTCCCCATACCAGTGATGTTTCTAAGCAGAATATTTGTGCGTTTGTTGCTAATGACGCCTCTGAGGTGCATTTCATTTTGTCACTGATACCGTGCTGTAATTAAATGGATCTCAGTCCTGCGCCACCGTTCCCAGAATGCGACTTCGTTTCAGTCCTACCAAGATCATAATTTCATTCAGCTGGTGTTCTAGGTCTAAATCAGTCCCTGATTAAACGACAAAAATGAAAACCAGCAGGGCTCCACGTCGGAGAGGACCAAGAATGAGAAACTCGCCGCAGAAAAATGCAAATGACATCACTTTAAAAGTAAAACCTGTGTTTTAATTTTTTCCTATTTGTAAAGTAAAGGATTAGCGTTTGAGCAGAGCCAGACCACACGAACGCGAGCCTCTTTAAAATGTAAGCACTTGTGAGTAAGAGACAATAATGATGATCTAATAGAAATCTATTAGTCCTTCAGTTTTTGCATGCCTAATAATTAGATTAATTGAATGACACTCATTTAGAGAAAATGAGGGACCCGTGGTGTTAATTCAACCTGTGATTCCAGATGCTCATTTCTAAACAGCTAAGTGAACTACCTAATCATGGCGCACCATCTGGGAATTCCCCTCCGAGGCAGCAATAGGAAACGGGACTATGATATGTTTTAAACCCATCGACTGATGACTGCCTGTAACTAAACATACTGAAGCTGCTGTTTTGCCTTTCCAAGAAAGGAGGAGGGGGTAAAAATGAGTGCCTTGATTATTAACTCCCTGTTCATTTAAGGCACCTAATGCTAATTTCTGTCTTTTATATGAAGGTAAATAAGGTCATTATGGCTGCGCTAATGATTAGCATATCTCACAGGTGTAATTCTCTAGGAGTATTGCTCTGAAACTCCTTTCCTTCTGTTAAAAAAAACACTCAGTGCCATGCCAACAAAGATAAGAGACTGACTAATTTATCCTCAAATTTGCACCATGTACAAAAAATCATGCAAATGATCTGGGTTCTCAATTGGAAGACACAGCATTTGGGTGACATTAATCAAAGAAAAATATGCAGACAAAGGTGACAGTAATTCCAATACTCGTGCATAAGTGGCACAGCTGTGATTTCACTCATTGTATCGTCGTGCGGTCCACGCGAGGGGACCGCAACACAAATGGAAATTCTATATGTTACGGGAGAGCCTCCTCTCATTATTTTTTATTTTAGCTCACTGTGATCAAATGTCTATGGACTTTTTTCACACTTAGGTGCTCATTTCTCCCAGATGCAGTAATGCAATCACAAGTATCTGTTGGGTTTTCCATTATCACTTAAAGTTGGCAAGAAGCACAAGACTTCAGCTTGTCAGAGAAAAAGATATCTTGTTATCTGAAAATGAGCAAATAGTTTTGTAGCTGAGATAAGACACACGGAGCCTGACCAAAATTTTAACGGATTTTAATAAAACATATGCTGTATATCCAAACCTAAATGATGTTGGTTTTTAAATTTATATTTCATTTGGATAATGATGACTGATTTAGACACTAGATGACTATAATCATCTCCTAATGCCTCTTGCTCTGCATCTTCATTAGCTCGGTAAATCTGTGTACAGTTCCTTGAAGTGTGAAATTTCCCAATATTCTTCTGTTTATCTGCCTGACGTGCAATGGTTTAGAGAGCTGCACCTCCACAGCCTGAGCTCACCTAAGCTCTCAACCGAGTTGTAGTGCATCGCAACCTAATCCCCCAACAGAGCCGTCAAGCCAGCCTGCAAACAGAGTTCACTGCTGGCTCTCTCTGCATGGAGTGAGCAAACCAACATCATAACAAAGGGTGTTTATGGAAAAATAGATGCTGGCGCAGCCGACCAGAAAAGGGCTTAGCAGTGATCAGACCCCCGCTCCCACCTTTATCCTTCACCGTTCACATTGAAATGCAAATATCAAGGCAGGGTTTCCATCCGTGTGCCACTCACAAATTGAAAAGCAGTTTTTATCTATGCAAATGCAAGCATGGTAATTGAAGTTAATCAATCAATGCTAGCTTTCACTAAAACCTTGAACATGATTGAATAAAGTAATTATCATTCAGGAGAAAATGATGAAGTTGTAGACAGCATGAACCTTATTAAAGGAGGATTTTGAGTCACAATGGCTTAATTTAGCCAGCAGCCCCTCTGTGTCTTCCTCCTCTTCTCCCCTCTGTCTCTGCATCTCTTTCTCACACTTCACTCGATCCCCTCGTTTCGTTGCTCTGTGTGTCTCAATCTTGTGTGAAGCAGGATAGCTCACTGTTAAGAATATTTTAATGTGGTGTGAAATGTCTCCAAGTCAGACAACTTGTGGTACAAGACAGAAGCTAATCCTGGTTGAAGTTCTCCTCGAAATTTTAAAACATTTTTTTTAGCATTATCAGTTCTCTGGAAAACCTAACCATCACACAACATATAACCCAAGAAAAGTAATACCTATGTCGATCATAATTTAGCACTTGAACAACAACAAAAAAGAA
>JAUBOC010000160.1:9581455-9599771 GCA_032275365.1 Anablepsoides cearensis | reverse complement strand
ACAAATGATTGTGCAGCAGCAGGTGTGTAACACCTATTATGATTTGTAAACACTTATAAATATCTATTTGTTTTTTGTAACATTTATCTAGATTTTTGGGCGTGGTGCTGGTTAATATAACACTCAGATACACTCAGATACCTCAGATACCTGAACTCAAACTCAAAGAGATTCTTCCACCACTTTCTGGTTGATAACCCTAAAGTGAAGCTTAGATCATCTGACTCCCATCTGATCTCATTTCACTTGCCTGTGAACCACCCTAGAAAAGTCTGACTTTAAGATGCCAACGAAACCATATCATCCACAAAAAGTAGAGGACAGACTCAGAATATAATCCACAACTAGTTGGACTACGTCCCAAAAATGTGCTTACACAGGCAAACCTTAACCCTTAGACTGAAAAGCAGCAGTGTAACTTGTGTTTGAGTAATCAAACAGTGGATACGGAATTATAAATAAAGCAATAAAACATTTTTGAATTCCTAAATACTTCACAAATCTCCTGGGTTCAGTATAACAGCATAGGTGTTTTCAGACTGTGCAGCACACCAGCACAATACTGTAGGTAATGTAAATGTCAAGTGATCATACTGCTATGTAGGCAGCTATTTTTAGGATTTAGTTCACAGTGTGCCTCGATTCTTCTTTCTTGATTTCTTTGTATAAATTCATCTTGGTCACTTTGTATTTCATTCTTTACTATTTAAGCTGTGTAAACCTAATTCTTGTGTCTTTTTATTTTATCTAAATTATTCCTGTTTTTGTTTTAAGTGAGTGTTTCTATCAAAGACAGTAAGTCATTCCTTTTAGTAATTGAATGCAAATTCAACAGGTAATGAAAACCCTTGTAAACATTTATACTTTAACAAAAATAATGTCATAAAAGTAAAACTTTGAATTTTGTATTGTAGGAAAAATCAGGTTAAAAAATGACACAAAATCTGAAATTACACAAGTATCCTGTAAATTATTTTTTATAATCTTTACTAATACATAATATTTAAAACTTTATTATAACTGCAAACAAGAATTTTCTACATGAAGACATTGCAGTTTTTGGATTCTTCTCTTTTGTATCCTTCTAATTCTTCTTCACTCCTAAACATTCATTGGCATTCTGAGACTGTTCAGTATAAATGCAAAAAAGATGAACACAAGAATTAATTCAGACTTATATTATGTTTTAAACAAATAACACCTTCTACAGTAAAAAGATATTCTCACAAACACTAAGAAATGGAGTTTTAATATAATTTGACCAAAGGTTTTTGAGCAATTTCAAAGGCAGCACAGATTTTAATTTGTATATTATAGTTTCTCTCCTCAGTGAGACAGCAAAAGTACCTCAGATAAGTGCAGAAACATTGAGTTCTCAACATCTCAAAACTACTTTTAATTTAGCACTATCAGTTTCAGCTGGATCCTCACAAAAGGTGTACAAAAATGTGATCATTCGTACTGGCTTTGTGCTCTAAACAAGTGTTCTCCTCAGCAGATAAAACTCTAAACAAGGAAAGAGGGAATCTTAGGAGAGTCTATTCAAGCATTTTAATTAATTGTCTTTTACATAAGCTTCATTCTTGGTTAGAGACAAATATTTAATTTTACTTTCAGTTATGGAAAGCAAATATAATCTATTTCCAGCATATATAAAAACAGAGTAAAGCCATAATGGATCTAATTTAAATCGAAATCTAATACTTTAAAATAATTCATTTTATAACCATTTCTACTGAATCTAAATTAAACTTAAATGGCAGAATTAAATAGCATATTTTTCTTAAAGACCTGATGTGTGACATATGTCCCTTTAGAGCTATAGATTTTTAATTTAAAATTAAAAATAGCACTGAAAGTGAAACCACACATGCAGCTCTTCAGGAAGCCTGCTCATATTCCTGCCTCAGGAAAAACTAGAGCACTGTGTTAACAATGCGCCAGCCAAAAACAATTGTTTAGGGACTTTGGATAATTGCCAGGCTAAATTTGTAAGGAGGCTCCACATGTTCAAATGTGCTCATATAAAACAACTGAAGAGTCATGCAATCTGGATAAATTATTATTAAATCACTGTTTTCCCACAGAAATATTTGTGTACTGCTTTTTTGCAAGTTATAACATTTGAGTCGAGGTGTCTGTTTAAGACACAGCTACAGCTGAATGGCATCAACTTATTGTGTGCAAACCTGAACAAACTGTAACTATTATTTGGTGTTAATCATGTTCCTTGTTTGGCTTAAAGCAAAGAAAAATCTAACTGTGACTGTACTTTTCCATAATGTCTGTAAAATCTTTAAAATAATTGAAGGTAAATAGTGTTTCTAAAACAGTCAAAGCTCTCTCTCAACATAAATGTAGAGTAATAAAATCACTTCATACATTAAACAATAAATTACACCTATGCACCTAATATTGAGTATTGGCTGCTGAAATCTGTTTCATTTGGAAATGACTTTGATGAAACTCCCACACAGGCTCCTGCTGTGAACTCACAGCTGAGTTCATGGCACAGAAAGCTTCACTTGGAGATACCTGCCACTGGCTGATTCTGGGTTTATAATTAATTAATATAATCTGATATCAACAAAGATCCTATTGTTGTAAAGTGTCCAGCAATGATTGAATTCATACACTGAAAATGACCCGTAACTAAAACACAAATTTATAGAAATCTGATACCTTTTTTTATGAGGATTCACATAAACATTTTTATTAATGTTCTATTAGTTGCCGTTCAAACACTTGGACCAGAACCATACACTGGAGCTCACCTGATAAAATCTCAAGTCAATGATTATATCATTAAATGAAAGCCAGTCAAGCTCCAGGACTTTTTCATTGTAATATTAATTTTCATTGTAGAAACACAATTGATCATTAAGGGCCCAGAAAAATAAAATGCACTGTTCAGGTTTTGGTTCTGCATATAATTTAAAGAGTCAGACTGTTACTGAGTTAAATGAGTCATCATCAAAAAGTGCTTTAAAAGCAGTAAACAGGGAAACTGCAACATGTTCATAAGTGTTAAGACACTGTAATCCAAATGTGCTGTCATTGATTTATGTTTTATAACATGTAGTCCCAGAGAGATAAAGTCAGACAACTTTCATGTTCAATGCAGAAGATTAAATAAACAAATCTTGATCATTTGTAAAAAGTTAATTTGAAGAAACTAAATACTTATTTAATCAAATACATGCAGCATATTTACTAGGGTTTATTTGATACAATAAAATGTACTAGTTACTCAGTTGTGTGGAGGTGTTATCAGTCAGTATCCTACCTGCAGTGGACAGCAGTCAGATGTCAGCAAGTCAGTTTTCACCGTAAACAGGCATCTAATGGAAACAGATATGATGTACAAATTCCCATCAAATCATTTATTTAAAAAATGGTGAGGTTTGATTTGTTTTATTATGATATGAATTCATTTTGAAAAGTTGTCTAATGCAGGTGATATATTGACTACACACAAGTGCACCATATCGCCCCATTTAAAATAGTTATTTAAGTTCAAGGATTTTTTATTTTTTTGCAAAACTATAAAATATTCGACTGTTGACTTTTTAAAAATTATTTCTGAAGATTTATTCCTAGTATATGACTTATTTGGGTTGAAAACAGTTTTAATATGTAAAACAAAAATACAATAATTTCTGAATGTTTTGGTAAAAAACAAAGTTGAAACATTGTATTGCCTGTAGTTCCCTGCTTAGCCCTTTATTTCACTTTTTAAATGTTAGAGTTTAGAGATGCTATTCAGAATGAACTTAGAAAGCAAATTAGCTTCTTTCTCATGCAGGTGCTGTGAGGAATGCCAGCACAGCATTCGGGTTTACGTTCGTGCTTGAGGTCAGATGACGTATTAGGGGGAGAATGACAGGAAGGGTGAGGTTTCTACTCAGCGCTGCAAAATAAAAAAAGAGAAAAAGTGCTGCTAGGTGAAGTGCCAAATATAGACTAATACAAACAAAACTCATGACAGGAATAGAAAGATCAAAACAATGCCTATTTAGTGCTCACGCAGCCAATGTGAATAGCTTTTGTGTAATGCATATTATTGCAATCTCAGTGTAGCCACAGTGCTGAGCAAATCTCAGTAATTAACCTATGGTAATGACAAAAGCCAATTTATGGCTCTTAAAGATCAAATGTATTTGGGTTAATGTGAGGTCAATCTAATGCATGTGCGGGAATACCAGAGCTGAAATTGAAGTAGCTGATTGGGGAGAGGTGTACTACAAACACTGACACACTAAAAGGTGCTGTCAAACCCATCCATTCTAAACAGACAACAATGCACAAGGTGTCAGGATTAATTTAACATAAGCAGGATTTGTGGTTGAGAGGTTCACACTATTTATTTATTTTTGAGAAGGCTGAAACAAATTTCATTCTAAGTTTCTACAAGTGAGGTTGAAAGCAGGGAAGAAATCCACAATTTTTTTACACTGAATGTAGAAGTAAAATGTAAAGCGACCCAATTAAATGCTTGATATTAGATCAGGACATCTGTGAAAATGTTAGGTTATAAAAACAGTTTTCTGACTTTCTGATTGTTTTTATGCAGCTGCAAGGTTATGTTTAGAAAATTGTTTGTTTTGAAATTTATTATACAGTTCTCATAACTTTTATTTCTCAAGTCAAGATTCCTACAATAATAAATCTTCCATGGGATAGTTTTTAGGATGATATTCCCCAGCCACAGAAAACTACAGCTCAAACTTATATCTGTACAGACATTTAAAAAAACTTCTATTTTAAGGTGGCAATTGCATTTGTTTTTGTTTGTCTTTTTCTCTGTGATGGACTTGTCCAGGGTGTACCCTGCCCCTCGCACAGTGACTGCTGGATTTGTGCACCAGTGACCTTGAAAGGAAGAAGCGGGTTAAGATAATGATGAATGGATGGTGTCTGTCTGCTGGTCTTGCATTCTGCTTCTTCTGTCACACCTGGTCCTGAGCTGATTGTCACACTTGCTCTGCATTTAATCATTAGTTCTCCTCAGTCTTCCTACTTTTCATTTTTACATCCTTGTTGTTGGTTCTTCCTTGGTTATCTTCTGAAATTAGGGTCTCATATTAGGGTCTCATATTATTATTATACATTTTTTTTACATTTTTTTATTCCAGCTCAGTAGTAAGTTGTATTTTTAAGACCTTTTTAGCGTTTCCCGATTTTTCAGCCTGACTTTGAGTGTGAGCAATCATTTTGTTCCTTGTTTACTGAAGGCCCTGTCACACTAGACAACTTATGCCAACTTATGAAACATTTTTTTTATGTCAAAATTGATAATAAAAGTTGAATACTTGATCAGTTAGTTAGAATTACAGTATGTACATGCCTAAAAGAATCTTCCAGTTCATGTTTTCAATTCTATCTTAAACGTATACAGTCTTTAAATTTTTTTAAATTTTAAAAGTTGGCATAAGTTGTCTAAAACGTCATAATGTGACAGGGCTTTGAGAGAATTTGTCCCTTCAAGCTTTAAACTAAGCAGAGCTTTCAAGCTTATCTATACTTTTATTTTCCTAAAATATTTTGTCCTATTCAGAGTTTGTGTCTCCAGAGCCAACAGGCGAGACACTGGGTATAATAAAATATAATATGTTTTATTTGTTTTTGTCTCTCTGACAGATCGTACTTTTGCCGGACTATGTGCCCACCTGACCCCACAGAGTCCAGATGTTGGGCCACCTGCAGGTCACACACCAAACAGGCATTAGTTATTCAACCAAACTCCAAACAGAGCCTACTGACAGATCGTGGCTCCCGGGGAGTTATGCTGTATTTAAATAGCACCTTTTGATATTAGATCAATACACCGGATTAACAGTCAAGTCACTCATGTGCAGATGCTGCAGGGAGACAGCATGCTTTGACTGTGATACATTATGTGCCAGAACTAAACAAAGAAGTTATTTCAATTCCAATGGTTTTGTTACTTTTTTCACCAAAGGTCAAGCGCTGTCAAAAATATCAGCATATTGACCTTTTTAAACATTCCAGAAACATTGGGATCATAGATTAAGCTTTCTTGCCCTCTTTTTTTCCCCTAACAAAGGGTTAAAACTCATTCACACCAAAGTCGCAGGGGGCTGCAACTCTCCGTGCTTGTCATTTGCAGGTCATTGTACAGTTCATTTGAAGTCTAACATGGCATGGACTGTCCTGGTGGCATCTGTGTGTATTGTCAGGAGGGTGGAGGAGACATCGTGCAGAATGACAGCGGTTACTTGAGAGGATCAGTTCACCTCTCAAAGACACAACTGGCTCAGTTTGTTGACCATCATCAACGTCTCATTATGCATGTTTGCGCTTTAGTAGCATGCAGGTTATAAATAAAGCAGATTTTTACTCAGCACACCCCTGTCTATTCTCAGTTTTGAACTCATTTTGAGAGATGCTTGATGATGTTGCAATACTTTGCCTGCAACCATTCAGTAAATTCAAAAATATTGTTTCTTGTTTCAGTAAGTAATTACTTAGCCCAGGGAATAAGTTCAACAATATTCTTTTTTCTGTTATTGTCAAGTTCTAGGAATGATTCTAGGACCATATTTTACCTCAGTGACACAAACACTGTTTTACTGTCATTGTGTGAAAACCATTGATATATCATATTTGTGTCACTCCATTTAACCGGCCTGATAATGATAGATGCTGGGTTAGTACAGTATGTAAAAGAACAACTATTAGCATCTTTTTTATTTATTGTTATTTATTCAGGCAAATCCCATTGAGATCACAGATCTCTTTTTCAAGGGAGGCCTGGGCCTGAAGGCCACATACAGTATTTGTACATACTTTTGTGTTGTGAGGGAAACCAGAGTACCCAGAGTAAACCCATGCAAGCACGAGGATAACATGCAAACTCCGCACAGAAAGACCCTATAGGTCCAACCCAGGAATCAAACCCAGGACCTTCTTGCTGTGAGGCATAAATGCGGACCACTGGACCATCGTTTATTTTGATGCACTGAATCATAAATTGAAAATAAAATTTATCATTGATTCAAAATCTATTTTTAAATAATAAATTAAGTAAAAAATAGGTAAGGGATGGACATTAGTAACCCACTGGCCTAATGTGGCCCACCGACCCCTAGTTGAATAGCCCTGGCCTAAAGACTCTGCTTCATTAACAGCTGGTCAACAAATGATTTTTCATTGTTCATAAAGAAACCACTGATTTCTTTGGGCCAGTATCAAGCAAATGTTTATTACTAATAGAAAAGTACTGAAAATGTTTGGATGCTAGAACACCCCTAAAACCCGGGTTTGTAGTGCTTTTGTTAAATTAAATACTTTTGTTTCAATAAGAGGTATACACACAATAAAATTAATAAATGAGACATTCTACAGTACTAGCTAGTTTTAGTGTTACTGAAGTATTCATTGTCTAACTTTGATAGTTTTTTTTTTTCAGATTCAGAGGAGTCCTTGAAGTCAGGGACCAAAATCACTCCAGGATGTTGAGAGATCACCTCTGCTGTCTCCGATAAAAGACAGTTCAGACAGCTGCTTTAATACACAGAGCCATACAAACAGCAGACACACACATCCTGCAGATATATGCATTGGACGTGCATGCACACGCGCGCACACACACACACACACAAACACACATCCCCTAAGAGAGTTGTCAATATGACTGCTCCGGCAGGAGAATAAACGAGCTCCAGCTGGTGCCTCTCAACAATCCACTTTTTCTCATATCGTTGTGACATATAAAGAATTAAAAATTAATACGCTATTGTGTATTGATTGAAAAAATACCTGCCACTGTAATGGGCCGGTTGATATTTCTGAATAAAACAATGACAAACTCGTTATCAAAGGGCATTTTTTAAACATTTATGACAGCAGAGGAGCTGTGGAGCAGAAGGCCTCATGTGGACAATAAAAGAAATGCAGATGAAGACAGGGCCCATTTTGTACTTGCTCTTAGTGAAAGTTATGTATGATAAACAATGCCTCTTAAGCCCGATTAACCTTGAAAGACCTGGCACCAAAGACTTAATAATGGAACTGATTATTTTTGGTGAGTGAAAAGATTTGACCAACGCTGTTTTCCTGAATGCTTACTTTTCATTGCAAAGTACAGGAGATATTAATCTGCACTAAGAAGAATTTTGATGTACAATTTGCACATTAAACAGAACAAAATGTCCCTTTGATGAAGGGATTGGACTGGAAAAAAGCATTAGAAAAAGAAAAAGTTTTTCATTCTTGAATTTCAGAGTCTGGGTGAGCTGCACTGATGCTCCCTTTGTTCGGCTGACTCATGACTGCGGAATGGAACCTCTGTGTGCTGTGGAAAGATTTCATCACCAAAACAGAAAGAGGTTTCACTTCAGCTCACAGAAACAAAACAAAGAGAGTCCAGTCCCGGCAGCGGCGAGTCCGAGATGAGCTGAGATGAGAGCAGAGTGGAGTACAGATCCACTCCCAGACATGATGGACTGTGGTGTGAGTGTGAGAAGCCACTGAGACCAGTTCCCCTTCAGGGTAGGACTATGGGAGACATGGGTTGTCCACTGTATGGGCCAGCAGGTTCTTCGAGGTGTCATCTCCACACAAATGTGACAAACCCCTCTGGTATGACCCATCTTCACACCACGCCCCGCATTCCCATTCTTCCATGTTTGTGGACAGATGAGCGAAGACCTTGGACTGGGCACTACCACAGGCAAGGAAGGAGACGGCGTGGACTCCACCGGTCACAGCTTCTCGCTCCATCACTTCACACTTATATCTCCCCACACTCTCCTCTGTCCCCCTTCCTTTCTCTTTTTGCAGGCCCCAGGCTTTCTTTGCTCATTTTGTGACTACGGGACTTTTACCAGGGTCTTGCCCAGACATACGCCACATGTCACCCTTCAGTCTGTAGCCACGCTGCCTCCAGCCAGAAGGCCTAAACTGGAGAATCATGACATGTCCCCAGCCCCTCGCTCTGTGCTGCATTTATCTCTTACAGTACAGCCTGAACACAGAAACTGTGCAATAAAAGTTAGCCCTGCTTTCAAACTCAAAACAAATGCAACCCCACCACACACACAAATATTAGCGATAGCCTCTGCCATGCATGACCTGAACTTTTTTATAAAACAATAATAGCCTTAAAATATATTTTGAAGAAAATATGTATATTTTAAATTACTATGCAGTTCATTGTCAATTGTTACTTCCCAACATCAAAAATATGTTTTTTTTCACTGTCCCACAATGTTTCTGCACTTCACAGCAGCTGAAATGATTTGTACTTTTTTTTTTCTCAGTTTCTCTTCAGCATAAAAGGCAAGCCTAATATATAGGAATGCAAAGGAAAAAACTCTCCTGGACTAATCTTGTGCTGAGTGGAACCATGGTAATGATGATGGATTAGAATTACAGCAGTGTATTGGGATTACTGTGCTATTACCCAGCCTGGGAAGGAGGATGAGGAGGCTGACCAGTATCAAGCTAATCAATCAAATAATCGGGACAAGCCCTTGTCTACTAGAAACAATTAGACCATTTCTCCAAAATCAATACCCCTGCATTCTGTTTAGATACCCACTGGTCACTCATTCAATAAAGCCTCCGAGGGTTTTGATAAGCCTGCTGGTCGGCAACGGTCATTTGAGGCTCTGAGTGGGAACCAAATACATCAAACAGGCTCCAGGAAGGTCTCATAAAAATTGCAAATCGAAAACAATATAATTTAATGTGGCAAAGGTTATTTTTCCACTTGTTCATTATCAGATGTCCCATGTGGAAGCATTGCTATAAAGGGGAAAAAATCTATTTTGTCTTGAGTGTTTGGGGATAACAGGCAGGGACATGTATTATATCCAAAGGAGACAAACTAACGATAGAATCAAAGGGCTTCATAAAAGTTGCTCTGAGAAATAGTTCTGGTAGTGGAGGTGTCTCCTGTTTCCAGCACAGCTCCCATACATAATTAAAGCAGGAATTTGTATCTGTCTTTACTCTGTGGCCTCCTGATGAATTAATATCTGGTGGAAGTCCTACACAGCCATCAGATTAGCTCATTTATTTCTGTCAGCTACTTGCTCCATCAGCTATTTGTAAATCAGAGAGGGTTGTTGGTTGGACGCTGGGGGTGGGGGTGGGGTGGAGGCCGACTGTTGGAGATGTATTTATTATCATAAATGGGTGTTATGAATTAGGTCTGATTCAAATGTCCTAGCTCTAGTGCCGCAAGTGTAAGTGCACCGTGATGACTCCTTTATTTTATTTTTTTTCTTCTGTCTTCCTAGTTGAAATGTTATTTTGGTTGTTATAGATGTCAGTAACATTACAAGTGCAGATACACCACCATAAACAAGATGAGAAAGTGCTTCAGTTTGGTACAGTTCAAGATTCAATTAAATAAAAAAAAACATGGCCAAGCAATGCAAACCAGTTTGGCAACCTATAGACAAGATTTTAGATGGTGCCCCTTGTGACATTTTCTAAATCTCGTTTACCAATTTAGATACATTCACATACCAAGTTAAATAGTTTTGTCTTTAATATTATTTTTTGTCTTTAGAAACCAGTTTGTCTAATTAAAACAGTTACCAATATACTGTATTTTCATTGAAACAATAACAAAAGTCTACCTCATACTTGCCAACATTTACTGACACCAACGAGGAACACCTGTTCATGGTAACGAGCAGCCAGAGTCCAGGGGTATACTCCCACTGGAAAATCTACTCAAATCTATGCATTTTCCAGCTATTTGAAGAGCATTTTACTAAATCATTGGGATTAATAAAGGAACATGAAATAAATATTATATTAACCTGCTTTGAAAAGCCTTAAAAGGCATACACAAATAAAATTAAATACTGCTCATGAACAATCTATCCAAAGCTATTAATCTGAATGGTTAATTTCAGTGGTTAAATCTTAAGAAAATTTTTCACATTGTCATCTAAAATGAATATTTGTGAGAAATAATATAATTCAGTATGACCATGGTACTTGCACATGTCTCCAGCAAATGTCCAAATTGGACACATATTTCCAAATACTGTAAATACTACATGCTTCAACATAAGGAGTTTACTAAGAGCTCGAATAAAAGATAAAACCCCCATAATAATATTTCACCATTCATATTTACTCACAGCTTGATTTGAACACACACAAAAAAAAATAATAATCAGAAATATATCTGGCTAATAAAGGTGCTCTTGCTCTGCAGAGGGTTTCTTTGTCTACAAATACCATAGTCTGTCACATTTAGTGACATATTATGATGTTATTGTTTTTTTCCTTATCTATCCTTATGTGGTATTTCATTTTTTAAGGGTAGCACCTCCTCATGATGTTCTTTCATGATGATGATCCTTGCTCTGTGCAAGGGTCTATGGCTGCAAGACCCAGGGCACCTGTTCTCTTGTGTTTGTTATGTTCTGTCTTCTTGTGAATGGCTGTTCTGAACTGTAATTTCATTGTGCTCTGTACAATGACAATAAAGGTTTATCATATCTCATCTCATCTCATCTCATCTCATCTCATCTCATCTCATCTCATCTCATCTCATCTCATCTCATCTCATCTTATCTTATCTTATCTTATCTTATCTTATCTTATCTTATCTTATCTTATCTTATCTTATCTTATCTAAATCCTCACTTTTTTAAAGCATCACATCCTCACAAATTATAAATCAACCTGCAAAAAATAAAGGTGCTTCACTTACTTTTAATGCACATGAACAAAAGCAATCGAAAATGGGGGCCAGAATGATCCTTTCTTTTACTTCTACTGGACACAAGAAACACTCTTCCCTGTCTTGAAGTGCTCAAAACACTTAACAAACATATATCCTCTTAAACAACATGTAAAGCCAGCTAATTGTCATAAAATTGCCATAAAAAACATGTTTTCCACGTCTACTGTGCTCACAGGGGAGAAAATAACTGCAACGTCAGAAACTTGAAAGTTTCACTTTTTTGTCTCCACACAAGGACCTCACCTTCAAAAGCTACATGTTAAATAAAAGATAACTTGATTGGCTAAACTCGGAGCTGATTGGTTCTACAGTCAATCAATCACATATACCATGGGCGGGACATGAGGAGCTTCATATACATTTTTAGCTCTGGAGAGCCTAGATGATCTCAGTTCATCAAAAGAGATGTCAATCAAAATAAGACAACCAATCAATTTGTTTCAATGGCCTGTTATGCAAATTCAAAGTCCCTGGCAGCGTGGATCAGACTATAAAGAGGTAGGAAGTAACCACAAACCAGAAATATACCACAGATGGTGCTTTGTGGGTTAACAGGTAGAACACTGAAAACCACATTTTAACCTGAACTTTATCTGAGTTCATACCTGAAACTTCCACCATCCTTATTTTGTTTTCTATTTAAACACTGATCACCAGTAGTTAGTCTTGACTGCACAATGTGATAATTTTACAGATACAGACAAACAAGCACACACACACAGGTTAATTTCCTCATTCACACTGATGATTTCCTGCATCCTCTACAACGTCACAAAAGGATGACCTGGTTGGATCTTGGAGCTCCATATTGACGGAGCTGGAGGTGTCTGAGTATTATGTGCATGGGAGGGTGAAAGGCTAGGGAGGGGAGCAAACAAGTCGACTGCATTAACCTTTAGTCTGCTAGGGAGGGTGGAGGGAAGGGGACTATAGGGGCATGAGCAGGCTGGGCTGGTTGAAGGGACACCCCATAATCAGGCTCCTGTCAGTGCTCTTTCCAGGAGATTAATTCAGCTGGTTTCAATTCCAGCCGCTGCTCCTCTAGCCTCAACACAGGGTGCACATATTGCCGTGTTTAAAACACGTGCACATGGTGCTGACTCAATTTAACTCGGGGACAGCTGAGGGGGAAGGCCAGGTCATGTGAGTCGCCCTCAGTCCTTACAAACACAAATAACATGCCTCAACATGTAACATGCCTCAACATGAAAGCGTAAATCTTAAAGAAAAATCTGGGAAAACTGAGCCGGGCTTTATAAAAGAAGAAGATGTGTGATGATCTTGTTTTACAGTAACTGATTCCTCAAAGCTGTGACAGTCCTCAGGTGCAGCTCAAACTCCTCGTCTAAGCTCCACAATCTGCCAGACAGAGCTTGGTTGTTGTGGCCAGACGCTGACAAGTCTTTACTGCTGCTAACTAATGAACTGATGAGACCGCAGTGCTGAGGAGCAGGTGATACAGCGGGATAGTGACAGAGACGTAGGGGTCCACCGTTAGTTACCTGTAATAGCTCTGCATGACGATGTGCACCCCAGCTCGGCTCTGACAGATGTCGGGGTTCTTCTGATCATCCATTTTCCACAGCACTTCTGTAAAAGGTCCCGTGGCATTGATAACACATTTGGCTCTGACATCAAATTCCTGCCCTATGAAAGAAAACAGCATCAATCACCAGGGGCTATTCATCTGTGGCTGGTGACAAGCCGGATTATTAATTTATCAGCGAACGCCCCCCTCTTTCTGTAATAGAGTGGCTCGAGTGTGTCCATGGGAGACTTCCCAGGATTGTAATTAATAGGAAACAGACATACCTAATTTCCCTCTTGCCTCTTTGTGTCACAGGGTGGCTCGGTGGCAGTGACTGAGGGTCTTTTGAATTTGTGGAAAGGAAATGTTTGTTAATGTGATGCTTGACGTTGACCAGCTACAGTACATAATGGGAAACACATCAAAAAATACCATGCAAATGATCTGTTGTGGCAACATAATGAGTAAGATACTATCCCTAAAATTCTGACACTGCTAAGGGAGAGGAAGCGTAAATATGGATGGACAGGGTTCATAATTCGAAGTTCATATATATATATTTTTATATATATATATATATATATATATATATATATATATTTGCAAGAAACAAGAAAAAAGATTTGAAGACAATAACCGTTTCTATTATCTTGTCAGTCTTAGCCCTCCCTACGTGAGGCACCTCCTCTCCCATTATTAAAGTGAGACATCTCCTACAAGAGCACACTTCTGTCTTTTAAAACACCAGCGGGTGGTCATGTGTTGAGATCCTTAAATCTTGGTTATTCATGAAATGTTTCAGAATACCATCTTTTACCCTTAACTGCTTTATTCTTCCAAAGCCATCCCTATGCATGACATTTAAAAGGTAAGTAAGGCCATTTGGAATACGCTAATTCTGTCTTATGTTCCTCTCTACAAGATCTGAGGTTGCTCTCTACACCATAAAACGCTTATGAAATATTAAAAGCCCCTGCATTAGATGTGCAATGACTATGTGCAAACTAGCACTGAGTAAGAGATGCTGGGAGGGCCCCTGTTGTGAGAGCTACAGAGAAAGCGGGAATGAAGCGAGGCAGGCAGGAAGGAAGCAGCTTTTGTTGGATTTACCTGTGATCACATCCCTGCAGTGTGCTCTGCGAACCCCTCTTCTTTCCTATCTGAGGGTCTGCCCTCTTCAGTAGGTACACCACTTCAGTGTAATTGGCTATGGCAGCCCCATACCTGGCAGCAGTGAGGGCGATGGCGAGGTTCATTCGAGCATTGTTGTGTTGTCCTGCAGCGGGGGGACAGGACCAGAGCAGGGGGATGTGAGTCACCCCGAGCCTGTGACTGGTGGTATGGAAGTGTGTCGGAACCGATATGTCACATCTGTCCCTGTCACTTTGCATCAGCGCGATGGCTGCTTTGGCCACATGAGGAGCACACTTAAAGCCACAGTGGCCCTTTGGCCTGAGTGTACGCCCCCGAACACCCCCCCACCTTCCTCTCTCCTCTCCTGCATCGGGAAGGGTAACTGCTTCTTAGGAAGTGACAGGGAATGTTTGGATAATGAGTAGATGCATCAAAGCCTTAGAAATACCAGGAGTGCTGAGGTCGCAGCTAACAAACCGGTGGTCTGAAAACATTTCCTCTTTTATCCCTTTGAATGTTACATATAATGATTATAGCTACCATTAGATGATGCAAGATTTATGTTTTTCCTGGTGTTTTGCATCACATAAAAATAAAAAAAATGACACTTACGTTAGCTAAATAGCCAACAAAGCTCAACAGCAGCTGCACTTCTTATGTAGTTGAGGATCCTTTCACAGAATCCTTTTAAAGAACAGAAAAATCTGGTATCAAGATTTATGGATTAATCCCTCTTCAGCTCCAAAATACCAGAGATCTATATTCAGAGCCACAAGGTCACAAGTTTTGTAATTTAAATGAAAGGGTCTAAAAGGTGACAAATGAACAAAGCCCAGTTTCATTAGGAAGTGATTCTTATGTACATCTCTGAAGATTTATTGCCAGACAATCTCTTGGTTCAAAAGTAAAAAGAGTGAATAGAGATGATTAATCACTTTTAATGTTGGTGTCTCGGGTGACTTTCTTTCTATTTGTTATTGCCAAGGAAGTTCAAGTCCATGTTGTTGGCCGGGTAAAATGTTGTTACTTTGCAGGAATGAGCAGGGTCCTTTGTGCCTTGATTTATTTTACGTTTGAGCGACTTCAGGCTAGCTAGCTGGTGGGCTCTGCTTAATGCTACGACATGCTGGAAGCCATTCCTTCGCTATGGAAAATGTATAAAAAAAAAACTGAAGGCAGAAATAACGTAAAAAAGGGAAAGAAAACAAAACAAAAAAAATATTTAAAGGCCACATTTTAGAATGAATTACATACAAGAGTATGCAGCCTGCCATGATGTATTAGGAAGACCACAGAATCCACTTCTTCATCTCTGTGGGGTGAATGTGACCATTATAGTTTGTGGTTAGCAAACTTATGCCAACGGTGGTGTGTGAACACACGCGTGCACACACACAGAAATGCGCGCACGGGCAGCTCATGCTTGCGTGTGGCTCAGCACCGGTAGGCAGTGTCTGATCCCGGATGATTGCTGAGCCTTGAAATGACCCCTGAACCTGTGATTCACAGCTCTCTGCCGTGTGAGCCTGTCACAGATTGGCACCGGGCAAAGAACAGGAGAATTAATACTACATTAAATGTCAGGAATCCAAGGATTAGTCAGATGGCAGAACTGCAGGATTTATGAATGAACAGTGCATAACACGGCTATGATAACCTGACACACCGGTGATGATAACAATAATGATGATGATAATTATCGTCAGCAATTAAAAGCCAAAATGGCCGAGTGACAGAGCTGAGCTAAATGAGCATCAAAGCTCCCTGGAGGACAGAAGACCCCACCCCCCCTTTTTCCCTTCCCCATCCCCTTCGCTCCACTTCCCCGCCCCTACCTCCGCTCGGCTCACACCAGCACCCGTTCCAGCCTCCTGGAGGTACAAAACTCAGTGGAGTGAGAGGAACTCTGTAGCTGGACAAAATGCTGCAAAATGACAGAGACAATAATGACAATGAATTTCATGTCTCCCAGTCATGGAGCCATGGATGCTTGGCTGAGCTGACTCGTCCAATTAAATTGTTACAGGTACAGCGGGAGATAAGACTTATTATCCCACATTCTTTTGGCATTTTAGCACAAAGAAAGCCACGCTTAATGCTGCACAGATGCACCACATGAGGAAATATTTCCTCAAAAAGTATAAAAGTGAGAATAATTAAGCTCAGCAGGAGGAGATCTGGACTTTATCAACTGTCTTTATGAGAGTATGTTCGAGCTATTTGTGTGCATGGAGTGTGACAATCTGTTAAGCATTTCTTACTGAATTATATGTTTGCAAAGACTACATTTTCTGCGGCTAAAGGATGTCTATCTGTTGAAACTGTGTGACTATGATGGCTTGAAAAATCCTGAGGAGATGAACCCGAGCAGTCAAAGCCCGATCCCCGGCAAAGAAGGTCAAGGCAGAAAATGTCACTGCCATAATGTACCCGGTTGCATATGGAGAAAGGAGGTGGAAAAGACAGCTTAGGGAAAAATTTGATCCATGTAATGTTGATGATTTGGTCTACAACAAGCATTTCTAAAAGTTTTACTAAAATTACAGCCGATACTTTTAGTTTTTATCTTGTTCTAGTGAAAATAATTCTAAATCCAAGAACAGCGATAAAAAAATACCCCCGTCTCCTACTTACTTCTGCTAAATGAATAAGGTTGACAGATCACTGCTCAGATAGTGGGCACATTTGCTCAGAAGTACGTTGCCTTTTTGCAGTACATGGGAATCCACATATCCTCAAATGCTAAATGAAGTCTGACAGATAGCCTAGAGAAACAAAGTTGGGAGTTTGAAGCTACAAGGGAAGACCTTGAGTGAACAGGACATGCTATGTACACCCTGGCTAACAATCAACATATGCTTTGTTTTTCTGATGCCAACACAAAGCTCACGTAGCCTGGAGAAAAACAGATCCTGGGACCAGTTGGAACATGATGCCTGCTGGCTGTTTGCTGCTCTTTTTTTTCCTCAACAACCAAAAAACTGTTTTTGAAATTTGTTTATGCTCATATAAACTGCAATTAAGCAGCTCCGGAGTAAAAAAAGGTAAAAACATACATATATGGTTTTTTAAACGTTTTTTTAATTGTATATTTATACTTTATGTATATTTTATTTTTTGCATCTGTTTGTGAGGTACCAAATTGACCTAAAACCTGACTGAGTTAAAATCCTAGATGTGTTTTCTTTCTGTTTGATTATGGGTCTTTAAAAATGCACAGTTCAGTGTTAGAGATATTTGTCAAAATACCAAAAATAACTAAAAAAAAGTAGAATTTTTAAATTAGTATCCCTTGCATTTCAGTTGAATGCAAATACAGCATAATATTGTCACAAATGCATATAACACACAGTTCACTGAGTTACAGACATTTTTTTTTTTTTGGTATGTTTGTAGGCTAAGGTTGATTGACTGTGGCGGCCATATTTAATTGGGTTGATTCCAAAGCTGTATCTCAATTCAGGGGTTGCAGCCCACGTATATTGCTGCCCATGTTGGCCACACCCTATAGGCTGTAGGCCGCCCATGTAGGCTGCATAAACAGCTGTGAAGTGAGACGGTCTACTATATGGATGATGTATATGTTTGCTGCCCTGTTACCATGGTGTTACTGTTTATATCACATGCCTTCAGTTTTTTTTTTCACGGTATGACTGCACAAAAATCAGTGTTTTTTTGTTTTTTTAAAGTTGCATGTAAATAAATAAAAAAATATAATAGTTTGGGTTTAGCTCCAGTGTAATTACATTTTATTTAACATCTCATTGCAGCAAAAATTTCATCAGCTAAGTTGCTTTGTAAAAACAGTCTTCAGTGCGAGATGATTTTCCAAATTCTGCCATAAAAATAAATAAATAAATAAATAAATAAATAAATAAATAAATAAATAAATAAATAAATAAATAAATAAATAAATA
>JAUBOC010000160.1:9565315-9581355 GCA_032275365.1 Anablepsoides cearensis | reverse complement strand
CACACACACACACACACACACACACACACACACACCTACACACACACACACACACACACACACACACACACACACACGCACACACACACACGCAAACAAAACATTACCATGCCTTTGCCTTCAGTGGTAAGCAGTAAAAAATAGTTTGTACAGTTTGCTGTCAGATTAATGCAATCACGGTCCTCAGCTGTGGTGAGGGCTGCAATTTAATAAAAATAATAATTAACACAGTGATGTGCGTGCTCATGATTTAACTGATTCAGATTTTGGTTAATATTAAAATCAATAGTTCAACTGTTTGCTTTTTTTGGTTGGCTTTTATTAACTTTACAAAGATGAAGAGTACCAGAATCATCCTTCTGCAATATCAGGGGAAATGCAGCATGCAGGACTGATAACATGTGCTGTGAATTAGTTGTTTCCACACTTTTCTAACCTTCTTAAGACAGTCTGTCGCTCCCCTCTTTAACGCAGCAATTTTTAGCTTTTAAAAAAAGGGGACTTTTTTTTTCATGTTTTAGTCTTGAACTCTCATTTGAGGTATGTTAGTTAGGGATGGCTTTGCGTGAACAAAGGAGAAGTTCTGGGATGGTGACAGAGAGCATGATGAGTTAAGACGCCGCTGCCACAGCCCAGAAATGAGAGGGAAATCAGAAAATCTCCGAGCCCCCGTCTCAGTAATGAACCACACCTGTACACTGCTTTAAATACCAGAGAGAAGCTTTAAATGTCAGGTGCAATTAAAGCTTATGATTCAAGGCTGCACCAATCAAATCAGGGCCTCTGAGTTCAGCAGTCTCACAGAGCAAAGGCGAAATGGTGCAGAGATGCTATGGACCAGTCTCTCTTATACTTCTGCTGTGCAGCTCAGTGAGCCTGACAGCCCAAAGGTGATTGTAAAGTTTACTACCAGTCGTCTGAACTTCTTCATCTTTGCAGTGGTTTTATCAACGGAAGGCTTGCTGTCTTTCTGGGCATATGAGGTGGAAAATGAACAACTGATATTTGACAAGAGCAGAAAAACATCGGTTCATTTACACAGAAATTGGTTAAAAAAAGATGTTAAAAATTAAACATTGTAGGTAAAACCAACAACTCTGATTTTCATTATTTACTATATTTATAATCTCATTACATTTTTTTATATTTTCCATTATAACAACACACCCCTCAAAAAATATATCTTTAAGCTAAAAAAATCAGCTAAAATATGGGATTGCTGCAACCTTAATCAAGACACCTTTTTGTACGTAAAGCAGAAACTGTAAAAACTAACATAGACAGTGTTTTAAATATGTCATTTCCATGCTGCTCGCTCTTTAAAACCCCAACAAGTTGATGCATTTGAGGGTAAATATTCAGCTTGGAGTTTAAAGTTCCCAGACCCCAAAACCAATGATGCTTTAATTTGCCTCCTGTACCGTGGAGCCTACATGTTACTGTTGAACTGCTGAGTAGGCAGCTGTGTTTCCAGCAATCACACTAATTGGTCTCTTCTGCTGCTCACCTCCAGCATCCTTGTATGTTCATACAGATCGGAAAATAAGACTCCTAAAGAAAACACAAGAAGAGAATAATGAGATATCTCAAAGGCTGTGAAATGTAACAGAAAACTGTGACATTTTAGTTTGAACCTGGGTGACTCATCTTAAATAACTCGTATCACAGGAGGACACACATGAGCTTCATCCCACCTATTACTGAGGGATAATTTCAGAGTAACTGCAGAGGTTTGCTAAGTTGAAGAAATTCTTTAAAAACTACTTGGGGACAAAAAAAAACAAAAAAAAAACTAAAACATTCCAGGCAGTCAGTCATTCAAGGCAAACATGTCAGTGCTTTCCGTGCATGAAAAATGAACACGGGGGGGTAAATAAAGCAATATGACCAGAGGGACCAGGAATTCTGCGGATAAGTGTCAGCTGCGGAGAAAAAATGAAGCATTTACCTGTTTGTAATCCAATTTCATGATGGCTTTCTGTAGATATCGGACTCCTCTGTGAATGAGCCCGGTGCTCCGGCTGCTGGAGCTTGATGAGAAATTGTCTCCCTTCACGGGGGCAGTTTGGAGATCTGACAGGCAACGGGAGCCATGGAAACACGTCAACATTTGGATCCTTATTGTCCCAAATCTTCAGATGGGATCAAGGAGCTACTCGCATATGCACAACGTTCTACTGTAATATTCATGACGAGAACAATATTGTGAGGCCATACATATTCCATTGGTTCAAAACAACAATCATTTCTGCCAGTATGACAGCGTCGAGTAAAGACACCCCCCACCCCCCCTGTTTCAACACTGTGTTTGAAAGAGCAAAACTTTACAAGAGGAAGTAGTTCTTGTCTTGACCCTGTCTTGATCACCATTTTATTAGATCTAACTAAGGAAAAGCAGGTGAAATGATTCTTTGCAGTTCTGTACAGTCCCACATGATCTAACATTCTACTTAAAAATATGAATTTTTAAAGCTACTTTTATAATCTATAAAAGAAACCTGATAAAAATGAGAGCAAAACACACCCAACATGCTTCAAACTACAGGGGCAGCACAGACAATTGGTTTGGTAAAAGTAAGGATGTTTTTCCTCAGTGGAGGAGAATGACCACATTTTCATTTATATTTTCATCACTGGTCTGAAGCTATGATACATGTAAATGATAAAAAAAAATAATCCTATAGTTCAATCAGCAATGCTCCAGACTTTGTGGTGCTTGTGAAGAGCCCCTAAAGTGGAGGTTTGAAAGTAGAAACAGAAAAGGTTATGTAACATCAGCTCAGAAAAATAATCATTCAAAGCTGCAAAAAAGAACCTGACTAGAAAAAAAACAAAAATCAGGAAAAACTATTTTAAAAGAATCCCAAAAATCTCCGTTCAGAAAAAAAAGAAAAAGACTCGTATGTTTCACAAAAATGATCAAGAAGCATGAGAATTTTTTTTTTTTTTGCATTTTACACTTTCGTTTTAAGAAGAAGTGTAAAGGTTTCACCCAAAGAATATTTAATTAATGATCAGTTCTTAACACTATTTTAGCAATTATAATTTATTTTTAAAAAGCAAAAATCACTTTTCATCTCCTCCTTGCTGATTCTGTGGTGCCGATCTGTAATTCCTTTAGTGTCCACTTAAAATGCTCTTGGTTTATCCTAAAACTGCCAGTGTTTTAATATTTGAAGAAGGACTTTTTATAGTAAAAGTTACTGAAAAAAGAGTGAGAACTAATTAATAATAGAATTTTTTTCATAAAGCTTCAAATTTATACACACTTGCTCATTTAGTAATATGTAACATAACAGTAGTTATTTATTTTAATGATGAAACACACAAAATGTGTTTTAACACTAACCAATGCACTACAACAGACTTTGTCTGCATGAACAATAGATGTGTTATCAATCAATCAATCAATCAATCAATCAATCAATCAATCAATCAATCAATCAATCAATCAATCAATCAATCAATCAATAAATAAATAAATAAATAAATAAATAAATAGGGACTTATTCTAAGTTGAATCTTACAATCGTTTTTTATTTTCAATCTCTGTGCATACTGGTAAAATCTAAAATCTAAATGAAGATGTTTGTGAGGTAGAGGTTAAGATCTTAAAATCAACCTTTAAAAGTAAATCGTTTGATGACAACCACAGAACTCAGCTTTATATGTTTTCTTCCTTACACCTTTGCGAGACCCTTTGGATGAGGGTCTCTCAGACTTCTAGCATCCATGCTAAAACAAACAAACAAACAAAAACTAAACTAGTCATCCATTTCATTGTCACATGACTCCAGGGGACAGTACACACTAATAAATGTGTTTCATTGTTATGCATATGTCTTTTCACTCCTCGTGACAAATTTGAGGAAAATAAGCCATGAATTTTCATCTGACAAAACTGTCAACCCCTTATCAAGCAATAAAAACAATACATCAATTGCTTGTTTGTGTTTCAGACCCAATAACATTTCAAAATATTGTCTTTCTTAGATTAATCACAAAATCTGCATGAGGCATGCAGGTGGATGGCACGAAAATGTAGTAATGAGCAAAAATCGACTAATTGCAAGGCTGGTCTTAATAAAGAAAATGATGGAACTGGCTAATTTAGGCTGAAAAAGACAAATGACATTCTCAAGTTCACTGTGATTGTTAGTCATGCATACATTACAGAGACATTTTCCTATTTGCTAGAAAAAGAGGTAAAAGTTTTAATTAGTCCCTGAGTGCGATTTATGCTACGCTGTTTGAAATTCTTCAAATTTATATTTAATTTTAACCCACTTTTTCGTTCAACACACATAACTTCAGTCTTCTTTTTAGCAATAACGGCTTTAAAAACACAGCACCGCTCAGTCTCACCAGTTATCTGCTGTATTCTATCAGACAAATAAGGCCACAAACACACACAAGCCTACTTTTAGCACTGACAGCTGTTCCCATTACTATATCGAATGCCCAGCCTCCTCCTGCAAGGCTCAGCTCAGCTGGTGATCCAAAAAGGAAAGAGAACATCAGCAAACTTTGCAGTGTAAGTAATGCCTGGAAGAAACAAACTGCATACATCAGGTCCGGTGCAGCCATTTGAATTCATGCAGAATTAATGGACTGCATATTTTCTTAGCTTGCCAAAAGTTTGCAGGCTTTTCTGAGGAGACACGCAAAGGTGGAAAATAACTCAAACGCTATATTCAAGTGGAAATTTAGGACACTTGTTGCTTTCTTTGAAGAACTACCTGATATAAGTTTGAGAAGAAATGTTCCTTCTAGTTTTCTTTTATATATAAGCTGCTTTTATGGAAGAGTAAAATTACATTTTTGCATGCAGCAGTTTATGTCCACTCTTTGGCTTGCAGCACTTTAAAGAATGCAAAACTTAATTGTCATTAAAAATTAATTCCAGGAGATATTTCCAACACAAAAGTTGCATTTATCTAATACATATGATGATTTTTATGTTTAAATTAAATATTTCACACTTTGCTGTTGATGCCTTTGTTGTTCAATGCAATTAAAATCTTTTAACATGAAGTTTTTTAATTACTTTAAATGTCTTAATTCTGTTTGAAGTATTCACATCATTTAGCAAATGACTAATGTGTAATAAAAATATAAATAAAAAAGCTTTCCTGCACATCTTAAACATTCAAAATTAAAATATTACTTAAAACATATATACAGTATTTAAATGTAGCAAAATTTAGTGAAAATGTTTAAGTAAAAATACTGAATGCATTTATTTTTATTTATGCAATCTATATTTGACATTAGATTATTAACACTGAAGCATCCATATGTTTTTTTTTTCTTTTTTTTTTCTTGTGGTGGCCAGAGTGAACTACTTTTTTATACTGGGGGGCAGCTGATAAATCTGCATAGTCATGAGTTGATTAATGGGAGAGACATAAAGAAAGAAGAAAGTGCTGATATGCGAATCTGTTTACTCTTTTTGGAGTTTAATTTATGTTCAATCACATGAACCTATCTTAAAATGAATTGGTGCCAGAAATTTAGAGCAAGAATTTCTTTCTTTTTATTATTTTTTTCTTTCTGAACAGTAAACAACTTCTAGACCTTTAGCATATTGCTTTTAGCATCATGTTAGGAGACAAAGTGTTTGGAAATCACTGTAATTAAAAGTAATTTATCACTGTTATGTTTTGTATAGCTAATCTTGGATGTTATCACCAAACAATTTCGTATCGAAAACATAAAATATCAGACTATAAAACTTTTTACTGTGTTGTTTTTACACTGTAAGAGCTCAGAACCTAGAATGTCTTGGGTCAGACATGTTTTCAAGCACAGTTTTCATTAATGCCACAAATATACCTATGGTATATTCATCTATTTAGTTCTTAAATGTCAATGTCAATTTTATTTATAAAGCACTTTTACAAACAGCTGTTAGCTGCACCAAAGTGCTGTACAGCAATCCACAAATATCACAAAATCACAATTATTAAAAATATTCAATAATTGCTAAAAAATGCACACTAATTTACAACCAACGATAGTAAAAACAGATACATTACAATGTCAGGCCTTGCTTTAATTAAATGCCATTGAATAAAAGTGAGTCTTAAGAAGCACTTTGAAGTTATCCAAGCTATGAGCAGATCTAATGTTAAAAGGCAGGTTGTTCCACAGTTTGGGAGCAGACACAGCGAAAGCACGATCACCTCTACTCAATAAAATAGAATAAAATAAAATAGCTTCTAAATCTAAATGAAAATATTGTCTCCTTTATTTAAAACCACACCATAAACTCCAAGTTTACTAGTTAGCTCCTTTCTTTAAATGCTTTATACTTCATCACATTTAACAAAACTGGAGCAAAATTCATCTCAGTCATTTTAACCAAAGTTATCAAAACAAGGAGCAAATTTATTGGTCTAGACC
This sequence comes from Anablepsoides cearensis, assembly GCA_032275365.1. Classification (NCBI taxonomy): domain Eukaryota; kingdom Metazoa; phylum Chordata; class Actinopteri; order Cyprinodontiformes; family Rivulidae; genus Anablepsoides; species Anablepsoides cearensis. Next base: position 9,574,950 of record JAUBOC010000160.1, on the reverse strand, counting down.
TGGAACAACCGGCCATTATTTACTTCAGATAAACCAGACAGAGCGAACTCTAAATAGCACCTGATACACATGTACACATCCCCACACACACGTTAGATATATGCACACACACACAATATGCAGTACAGTGTCCTCCGTCCCTCTTTCACAAGCCAATATCACTCACCATATGTGATTTTATTTGATGCTTTAAACCTAAATGAAGTTCCTGATAGAAGAAAAGAAAAAAAACATTGACTTTGATTTTGTTACACTTCTATATAAAAAAAGGCTCTGTGACATTTGGAATATCTTTGACCTAAAAAAAAACATCCCTTCCTGCAAAACAACATGATTTAACTGACCATGAGCTGCAACTCTGCAGGTTGATTTATCCTCAGATCATTTGCACAAAACAAAAATGTGCATAGAGAAATAATTAGTTTCAATCAGACCAGCGTGAGTGCAGCTGCATATGTATGTATGAAAGCACAATAACTCCAGCACAGAAATCAGCATAAATTTTAAAAACATAACAACAAGTCACAGAAATTCTGCTTAAATTTAGCTCTTGAGTTAATGCTTGTGGTAAGGTACCACCGAAGCGGGGTTCTGTCTCCTCCAGCACAACAGGAGCATGATTTGAATGACCTCAGGTCTTCGTCCTCCTGTGCGGATGCTTTCTCGTTGCAAACTGAACCCATGAGAAGTCAAATCCATTCCTCCAGCTACTTAGAGCAGCTTAGGAAAAGCCTCATCCACAGCGCTCATTATCCATTCTACAACACTTTAGTTGGTGCCGAAATGGAGCAGCCGCAAATTCCAGCACAAAAAAGAGATCTGTGGCTCTGTGCAGACAATCAGAGCAAAAAGCTCGATAGAAACAAGTCTGTTTGAGTAAACTCAATAATCCAACTTCAGCTTGTTTGATATGAATAAAGCAGGCATCAAACAAATACACAAGTGCATTTTTTTAATCTGAGAGACAATTTTTTTTCAAACCCTAAGAATCTCATCTCATGTTTAAAAAAAGAGCTCATATAGCCAGCAGCAGTGACACTGAACGTAAAGAGTCAGATGAATCCACGTTTAAAGCTATTACAAAGAAATTCATTTTACACTACTTAAGAGTCCTCTCAACCTTTTATAATTCAGATGTATTATTAATCAAAGAAATTGACAGAAAAACTAATGGTTTGTCTGATTTTCACTCGGGCACAATCCAGCCAGCAATTGATTGTGGAAGCAGGGACACCTGCAGCTTCAGAATACATTTTCACTTTCAGAAGGACTAAAAAAAAAAAAAAAAGAAAAGGAAAGGAAGAAAAAACACAGCACCATGAGGAAATATTGCCCCACCACATGAATATGCAGGAACTTGATACCAGCAGTGTCATTACTAATGTTGCTGCCAATTACAGAGCATGTCATGACACTGTGATTCATGAATATTCATCATTGACTGATATAGACAGCAGCAGTATGCAGAGGCCTCTATTCCCATTTTACTGTCTCATTGCGAATGGTGAACAGGTACCTCCATCATGCCACGGAGGCGCCTTCCAGCTGCAAGACAAGCTGCTCCATAAGGCATTGCTAGTTAACAGTGTGTTACATAAAGGTGCATAAAAGTGACAAAGTGCTTCCCGGCTCTAAAGAGCAGGCATTAAAGCATATTAAGTAGACATTTAAGCTTGTAAAGTCGGATACTAGAAATGGAAAGAAGACACGGAACAAAGAGATGCCTTCAGGGTCGGGCTCCACAGTTATCAGAAAGTTTGATACCTGCCGATGTTCAAAGATGAAACGAGGTTTTGTGAAAGTGAACAGCAGGTTTTGAGCTGTTGGCTCCACCTGAAAGGAAGACAGCGACTCTTTCCAAAGTTGTTCTGGTTTTCAGAAGAAAAAAGTGTGTGTGAAAAAGTAAGAGGTGCAAAACTGATAACACCTGGCAAATGTTTTTTTTTTTGTTTCTGTAAGAAAATTGCAGTTTTGATGAAATAATTCTAAACATGACACACATCTATATTCATTAAACACACAGAAGGAAAGCAGTTGTCTCATTACAATATATCACAAACACCCACAACATGAAGCTGCTGCTCACACAATGATGCATTATCATTCATTACAAGAAAAAATATTCAGTTTTAGTCATTTACTAATTTAAAAGTCTCATTTACGTTCTGAAATTATATTTACTTAGTCAGATTATGTATTCTATTCTATTATTAGATTAAACTGACTAAACAAAGTTAAATAAAGTAGAAATATACTGACTTTTGTTTTTAAAATTGTAACAAGCCCCATTTAATCACCTGCTGTCAGAACGTAAAGGTGGACAGTATTGTTCCTGTGTCCATGTACTCAAATACATTCACATTCACCTATTAATACTTGTAAAAAATATGTTACTTTTACTTGATTCAGTTGAGTAGAACCTGTTGACATAAGTAAATCTAAATGTTAGCAAAATATCTTATGAACTGGACTAATTTTCATGAAACTTGCAGAAAGTAATCATTGGTTGTACATCTAAAACTGATTAGAGTCAGCTTGATTCAAAATAGAATCCAATAAACACAAAATTGGCTATAACTCTGTCAAACCTACAGATTTGGTGTGGTAGCTGAGACTGAACACAGATTCTTATTGCTAACAGACTGAGCAAGATCTTTTTTATGTTAATTTTACAAATTGAAGTAAACTTTGTCTGTTTTTTAGCAAAGTATCTCATAAACCACTAGAATGTTTTGTTTTTGTTTCAGAAGTCAAATTTATTTTAAAGTTGCCACCACAGCAAATTGACTTTGCATACCACAAAAATGACCGTAGACAGTCAGTTTTTCAGTATTATATAATTTTATGTTGTTGTAGGTGCGAGTCATTCACGACCCATAATCTGAGTGTGACATCTTATTATTGTGCATGAGATGATTGTTTGACCAAAACAGCTACGATTTTGTCATTATTAATGTATAACAACCTTTCTTTAAATCTCTGCCATGCAGTGATATGAATTTCTTCAGGGAATGTTAAATCTTTAAATTAATCATGCAAAGACTCTATAACTGTTTTAAACACTGAAAAAATGGTTTCCTCTGCTCCAGGTTGTCAAGTTGAAGTACCAAGATGCATAATTTAGGAAAATGAAAATAAAAAATTACAGCTCAGATAAGTATTTGTGATTATCCTCTGTAAATATTTCATTATGAATTTATTTCTTTTATCTTCAAACATCTTCACACATTATAAGAAATGCTTCACAGAGATTTGGTGGCGAGTTTGCACTGAGCAGCTGAACATGACCTGATCCATCCCTTGACCACCTCCTAGCAAGAAGACAGAAGTAAAACACATAACAGCAGTCAGTGACTGTGTGAGCTGCCTGCCTGCTGAACATTCTCCACCTCTGAGTGTCTAATGACATATTTTGCATCACTGTCAGATCTGGGATCAACCTGACAATCTAATGCGGATCAAAAGCTAAATGCTGATAGAGCCCAACAGTCTGAGGGCGGCGTGGAAACTAAAGGCAAATGACGTAAAGTGCTGACGTCAATTGAACATTGACTCTGAGGTTTCTTTTGCATATAGAGCCACGTAAACAGCTGCCGTAGCCACAGAAACAGAAAATAGCAGGAACCAATGAGCAATGAGTGGAAATCACTGGTCAAATCTTGAGGCACCTGCTGATCAGACAGATCCACAAGAAATCTTTGAGCTGGACTTATGCCCCCCCCCCCTCCCCATTAGATGTTTTTAAACTTGTTCTGTTTGAAACCAGAAACCAAAGCTCAGATCTCTGAAATCACGAAGATTGTGGAGCCTCAAACATTACAGTGAATGCCAAAAGATTGATTTAAACTCTAAAAGAAGCAACTTCTGCTTAATTGAATCTGGCTGTTTTCAAATTACTGTCAATTAATTGCACATCTTAACAGGATGGTATTTTCCCCTTTAGTAAAATGAACAATCACGCTGCTAATTGTGTTTTTATTTATACTTCAAAATGTTAGACGGATAGATGCACGCGGTGTGACCGTGCAGCGTCAAATCATTTCACTTTTTAGTCTAAAACTAAATTAGTTTAGTCACATTTCAGAATCAGTGATGCAGTGAAACAAACAGCAGAGGATGTCATTATGTACTAAATTTAAAAAAATACAAAATTATTTGTGCTTTTGAGTTTTTAATTGTGCAGGGATTTCTAATATCCCACCTGAAAGGTAATTAAAAGTTTAATTGTAAGACCCACAACCTTGGTAAATACGGCTGGTGAACAATAGTGTCCTCTAGAGGTGAGAGTATAATCCACCCCCCCCTCAACCCCCCCCCCCCAATACTTGTGCACCCCATCCTTGTGTGCAGACTGATGGCTGTTGTGGTTTGGATACAGCGCTGCGATGCTGACTGTAGCACAAGGAGCCACATCTCTACATTTTCTGTTTACTTTTTTTCCCCCTCTGTGCAGGCCAACCCGCCTCTGGAAAGATTCAGGCCAACTTTATTGGCTACAAGGTGCTGGTGTAAGATTACACGCAGATCAGCTATTCCATCGCAGCAGAACAATAAGAGAACAATAAGGCCAGGAGATTGTTTTGGCGACTGCGTCAACTTGAGCGTTTCTCGACGTCACCCCATTCTGCCGGCTTCTGTCACGCTTCCCTCTCTGGGGATTAAACTGGGTCCCCACATGACAAGCGGCTACTGGTACGGGCCCACTAATTATCCCTCCTCCCACAGCAGCTCACCAGGCGCAGTGAATAGGCAACCTCCTCGCAAACCCCACCCCATCTGAGATCTAAATTTGGAACACAATTGAAACAGAGAAACCCTGTCAGAAGATAGCAAAGAATAATATTGACCCTCGCCTCATTAGTTTCGTCGTGACATAACTGTGCTCATCTTTATTTTGTTTTAAAATATCACAAAGACAGCAATTTTAACTCCAAAAAGGAGTGTTTCCAGTGGAGATCTGTGCGTTTTATCACCTGAAAACCTGAGTGGAATGCTGCAAACACTGAGAACATTCATGTCAAACTTTTTTTTTCTTTTGAAGTTAGTTTTATTCCTGAAAGTGAGAGGAAAACAAAACTGACTCTATGACACCGAGCAACCCCGTAGCATCATTTACTTTTCCAACTTGTGGCACATCCATTGAAACCATATCAGAGATTAATGTCAGCCTAAAACAAGCACGAGGTTGAGTCCAGTGCAAACACCAAGGTGTCTAAACAGAGTTTAAGTGGGTTTACCCTCCACTACATCCCCGCTAATGTCCATGTGGGAAGCAACACAGAGCGCATACCTCAAGACAAACATACTCACAAGAAAAATTGGGGCTTGAAAAAGTTCCCAAGCGGATTGGTCCGCGTCGCCGATGACGTCGCGCAGCGAAACACGTGGGCCACGGTATCCAGAGCTCACATAAACAAAGCCACATTGGGCAGAGTGGATAGTTGAAGCTCGCGTCGCTGTCAGTGCGCGGAGTCACACAGGTTTTTTTTTTCCTTCTCCCTGCTTGGTGTTGCTGCTACAGATGCACATGATTTGGATCTTTTACCAAATTTAATGAATACCTCCTACATGCTTATTGCATGGACTGAGAGCCACGATCCTGATGTGAAAGAGGTAAGATTTTCTCTTTTTTCTTTTTTCCACGCAGCAGAATCTGGATGCGCTTTACGCGCAGCGCCTTCTTCAAAATACTTTAGAAATCAGAAAATATTTTTAAAAAGTAAAATCACACAGTATTTGACTCTGAATTATGTTCATATATGTATGGACTTGACTTGATAATTAATGTAAATTTGCAGCTTTCCGCCCTGCTGTCAAGTTGTGCGCAAAGTTCCTGCTGCGCCAACAGACACTTCAAACCATTTCAACTAAAAAACAACTAGTTTAATTTCTTCAACACGACTATTTTTATACGATAAGAACAAAAGGCTTTATTAAAAAATAAGAAAAGATGGAATTTTACTTTGCGCGCATCTGCACCGACAGACTGAGGCTTCATCTGGATTATATGGAGTTCATATCTATAAGATGTTTTAATTCCTAATTCAGAAAATTCTAAAGATGTGTGTTTTATTAGGGGAAGATCCAGAAAAGAGACGCTCTCTTCAAGCCTGACATCCACACAACTCCCGACATTGCTTATTTCAAGTGTCACCGGGAAACTGTCAGAAAACTTGAGGTAGGATCAAGCCTTATATTAAATGTGTTCGAAGCTTTATTTTATCCCGACACTGCTTGGTTTTATTAGACTTTTTATTAATTTGACTGTACAAAATTATCGCGTACTGTAGAGCATCCTTCTAGAGTTTTTACATTTATTAGAAATTCTGATGCGTTTGTCCCGCTCTGGTTTCCAGCCATGCCCTGCGTCCAGGCTCAGTATGGATCATCACCTCAAGGAGCCAGTCCTGCTTCCCAGAGCTACAGCTACCACACCGCAGGAGAATACAGCTGCGACTTCCTAACACCCGAGTTTGTTAAGTTTAGCATGGACTTGACCAACACTGAGATCACAGCCACCACTTCTCTCCCAAGTTTCAGCACCTTCATGGACAACTATAACACCAGTTACGACGTCAAGCCGCCTTGTCTGTATCAGATGCCCCACACTGGAGAGCAGTCCTCCATCAAAGTGGAGGACGTCCAGATGCACAGCTACCATCAGCAGGGCCACCTGCCGCCTCAGTCGGAAGAGATGCTCGCTCATTCTGGGCCTATGTATTTCAAACCCTCCTCGCCTCATTCCCCGAGTACGCCAAACTTCCAAGTTCAGCCAAATCACATGTGGGAGGACCCTGGCTCCCTCCACAGTTTCCACCAGAACTATGTCGCGGCCACCTCTCACATGATGGACCAGCGCAAGAATCCGATGTCGAGGCTCTCGCTCTTCTCCTTTAAGCAGTCCCCGCCGGGCACTCCGGTCTCCAGCTGCCAGATGAGGTTCGACGGGCCACTGCACGTCTCCATGAACCACGACAATCCGGCGGCGCACCGCGGCCTGGACGCTCAGAGCTTCGCCGTGCCCAGTGCCATAAGGAAGCAGGCCGGTCTGGCCTTTCCCCACTCCCTGCAGCTGAGCCACGGGCACCAGCTGGTGGACAGTCAAGTGCCCTCGCCCCCTTCCCGGGGATCCCCGTCAAATGAAGGTCTGTGTGCGGTTTGTGGGGACAACGCAGCCTGCCAGCATTATGGGGTCCGAACCTGTGAGGGCTGCAAGGGATTTTTCAAGGTGGGACATTATTTAAGAAATGATCTGTTTTATCAGGAAGGATAGATTATTTTGTATTTTTTCCCAGTATGACATAATAGGCTGCATGTTATTAAACTTTCACTAAACATCATTAAGAAGATGCTTGCACAAAACAAGTATGTGACAGTCAGACTTCTCCACACACAGCTGACCTCGAAGGAATAAGTGAAATATGAAAGATCACGCGCGTGTTTGCTGCTCTATTCCCTCTTGTTGGTTCAAGCAAGAGACGAGATTGCGCTGATATTTTATCATTTTTATCTTTTCTTTTTTATATATATCTTGTAGCACACGGTGCGTTTTTATACTTTGTATAATCTAAGCAAACAGGCCTTTCAGGGTGAAAATACGCATTTTTTTCTCTCTTTCTCTCTCTCCAGCGCACCGTTCAGAAGAATGCAAAATATGTGTGTTTAGCGAACAAAAACTGTCCTGTTGACAAACGCCGGAGAAATCGTTGCCAGTTCTGCCGTTTCCAGAAGTGCCTTGTCGTCGGAATGGTGAGAGAAGGTATGATTTGATGATGAAATTAATTATTTCAGAACTTTAGAGTAAATAAGTCGCACAGATGTTTGGCAGAAGCAGTGCGTAAAACAGGCTCGGAGGATTAGTTGGAGTTTTTACGCATGAGAAGAAGGAGCATAAATTCCTCCACTACATGTGTCAAATTTCTTTCAACCCAGTCGTCCGAACGGATAATCTCAAAGGAAGGAGAGGTCGCCTTCCATCCAAACCCAAAAGCCCCCAGGAGCCCTCCCCACCGTCGCCGCCGGTGAGCCTCATAAGCGCACTCGTCAGGGCCCATGTGGACTCCAATCCCTCCATGTCGGCTCTGGACTACTCAAGAGTAAGTGAAGACACAAATGTAATGAAATAAAACATACACACACATATACAACTTTAAAAAAAAGCAAACAGCTGGGAAAAAGACAGAAGATAAACAGACTTTTTAATTCGGTCGAGTTAAATTTATCACCTAAAGTTCTCTTTGTCGCAGATTTCCAAACTTTGTCAAGCTTTTAATGTGGCACGTTTAACATCGGAATGCAGAAACTTAATAAAAGAGAAGACATGAATTTAATAGCGAAAAGCTCTATCTCTCTCTCTCTCTCTGCCCCCAACTTGGAAATGGGCATTTGCAATTTCACGGATTATATATTTTAGTGGACCTCATTAAGGCGCTGTTTAAATTAAATTCCAGTTCCAGGCGAACCCTGACTACCAAATGGCTGGAGACAACACTCCGCACATCCAGCAGTTCTATGATCTCCTGACGGGCTCCATGGAGATCATCCGGGGCTGGGCCGAAAAGATCCCGGGCTTTTCTGATCTACCGAAGCAGGATCAGGATCTCCTCTTTGAATCCGCCTTCCTGGAACTTTTTGTCTTGCGGCTGGCTTACAGGTGAGTAAATAAATAAAATTTAAAAATCGAGCTTTTGTTTATATAATTATTTATTTATTTTAGATAACGCGCTTCTTCTTCAGGCTTCATTGCTTTGAGCTTTTATTAGCTGCCCAATAATTAGAAAGCTCTTAAATTCTCATTTATAGCGGAGCGTAATTAATGGGCATTTTGTTTTTTAATTGCAGGTCCAATCCAGTGGAAGGGAAACTTATTTTTTGCAATGGTGTGGTGTTACACAGACTACAGTGCGTGCGTGGATTTGGAGAGTGGGTGGACGCCATCGTGGAGTTTTCTTCCAACTTGCAGAGCATGAATATAGACATCTCAGCTTTCTCCTGCATCGCGGCTTTGGCCATGGTAACAGGTGCGTAAAAGCGCACGGCTCCTGCTTTTAAATACATCTTAATCAGAAAAGCGTTGAGCATAATTCGAATATTTTTATTGTTATTATTTTCAGAGCGACACGGGCTAAAGGAACCCAAGAGAGTCGAGGATCTCCAAAATAAGATCGTCAACTGCCTCAAAGATCAAGTGACATTCAATGGCGGCGGTTTGAATCGTCCCAACTACCTGTCAAAACTCTTGGGAAAGCTGCCCGAACTGCGCACACTCTGTACCCAAGGTCTGCAGCGTATCTTTTACCTAAAGCTAGAGGACCTAGTCCCCCCGCCAGCAATAATTGACAAACTTTTCCTCGACACCCTACCTTTCTGAGTCTCACTCAAAGGCGAGAAAAAAAACTAAAGAACTTCCAAAAGACTGTTTGTTTGCGGCGAACTTAACAGATTTTCAATCTTTGTTGTTTTATTTTATTTCATTTAATTTTATTTTATGTTTTTGCTAAATTCATCACTTTATAGAACAACTGATAAGGAGTAAGGGTTTATGAAAAAATAACTGAAAGTTTTTCTTTCTTTCTTTCTTTCTTTCTTTCTTTCTTTCTTTCTTTCTTTCTTTCTTTCTTTCTTTCTTTCTTTCT